>JASFDF010000032.1:0-119701 GCA_036937115.1 Nidularia sp. FH-822889
TTAAACATACTAGTGAGTTGGAATAATGAGTGGGTTAAGGGATGAGAGCATATGACAAGGACTAAGGGATTGGAACTAAATGTTAATGTGAAAAGGTATACTACAAAAAGTATAGTACATTGTGGCTGAAGCAGAGTTAATACAAAAATGGAAATAGACTGGAGTAAACCTGAGTAAACACCAGAAGTGAGCTGAGAGTTGGGGATGTGTCGGGATTGATTGTAAGGGTCCAGGGATGGCATGTGCTGCACCATATAGGGATATGACATTGATACTGAACTTGCAAAAATTGGTTATAAATGCATCCATGCAGATTACTGTCTTTATGTATTCAAAGATGGTAACACTCTTTGTTTCCTGGCTGTCTATGTTGATGACATGGCACTGTTAGGAAATGACCTCACTGTCATGGATGAGCACAAACAGCTCCTTGGAGAGTGCTTTAAGGTCAAGGACCTTGGGCCTGTCAAGCAACTTCTTGGAATTGCAATTGATTATGACCATAAGACTAGGACTTTAGGACTTTACCAGACTCACTACATTGAGGAATCTCTTGAGCACTATGGGATCACAGACAATTGCACTCATCCCACTCCTCTTGGATCAAACATTAAGTTATCAAAAGATGATTGTCCACAAACAGATCCAGAGAAGAAAGAGATGTGTGACTACCCTTATCAGAGCCTCATTGGGACACTCATGTATGCTATGCTTGGGACATGTCCAGACATTGCATTTGCAGTGGGAGCCTTGAGCAAATTCAGTTCAAATCCAGGAAAAATACACTGGGACCAAGAATCTTGGACTTGTCTTCCATGGAAATGCTGATGAAGACATCTCTTCACTCATCCTTGGCTACACTGACTCTGACTGGGCAGGTGACATTGACACATGCCAATCCACAGGGGGTTATGTCTTCAAAATGTGTGGTGCTGCTGCTAGCTGGAGCAGTAAGCTACAGGCATCACCTGCACTGCCATCTACAGAAGCTGAATATATAGCCTGTACATGTGCAGCCCAGGAAGTAATATGGCTCAGACAATTACTTGAACAGCTGGGTGTTGAACAAAGCAACCAACTACACTGTTGGGTGACAATCAAGGAGCTCTTGCATTGGCCAAGAACCCTGGAGACCATCCATGCACCAAGCATATCCAGTTATGTTACCACTTCATTTACTTTGCAATTTCAAATAGCCAGATAAACCTAGAATATGTTCCAACTACAAAGATGGCAGCAGATGGCATGACAAAAGGACTTTCAGGTGAAAAACAAAATTACTTCATCAAACTACTTGGAATGGAATCTCATCCAAGTGGGAAGTTAAAGTAAACTTTAGACCTAGAAACAGATTTAGATTCTGAAACAGAAATGAGTTAAATAATCAAGTAGGTTGAAAGAACAGGACAATGCACAAGTCTATTGGAAATATCACCCTATTCTTGTTTTTTGCTTGACAGGATATACTATACTTCAATGTGAAGTGATATAGTGTACCACAGAAACTACAGTCAACCTTCTCATAATGCATACAGCAGGAAAACAAGGAAAAATGGGTCTAGGTTTATATAGACAGATATACCTTTAGCTGAAAAATAATTGGTATCATAAGTATATTTATTACATATCAATATTTAATGTAATATTTGACACAGTAGTGTTTGTGAAATTTGGAAGGAGAGTGAGTATTTTTAAAATGTTCAGAGGTCAAAGATTTTGATTTTATGACAATTGTAATCAGTTTTGCAATGATTGTAAAGTACTATAATGCTTTATCAAACTCCCCTCCCACACCAGAAAAATATGTCTTTTTTCAATAGTAGCAGGTATTAGTAGGTTTATGCATTGTTACATCTGCAATCTCTCCCAACATCTTCCAACACTTTTCAACTCTATGATACAATTTCCCACTATGCTTCCAACATTTTCCACCTGTCTCTATTCATTGCTAAACCCTGAACTATTGTTTTTATTATTTGATGCTCACAATACAATTACTGTTTCTAAGTACACTTCTGCTCAGTTACATTTCCACTCTTGTCTCTGCTACTTTTATTATGTGTCAAGGACTTTTATTATTCCTTGTATCCATAGTATTGCTACTTCTGCTTTTATTATCACAATTAGCTATACTTGTATTTAAGTAGTCCTATCTTGTACCATAGTCTCCAATCCAAATATCAACTAAGATCACCCCTAGTTTCTCTGATTCACTTCTGACCTTCCAACTCTTTTCTGACCTGCCTTCTATTTGACTTACCTCAGCTAGTCTTATCTCATCCTCAACAATAGACTTGACTTTAGTCATTAATATCTGGTTTATCTCCAACATGCTTCTGATATTGGTAATTATCTTCTGCTGTGTGGACCACTTGTCTAAGTTAGAACCCACAAGAACTAGAAGGGTGCAGCATATAAGCTAAAGCCAACAGTTCTTACACTTAGTGTTACAGTTGGAAATCCTTCTGACATTACTTCTGACATTTCTCCAACATAGCACTATCATAACCTATGACTTCCAGTTCCTATTCTCCCTTCTGGAACAAGACTTGACATGCACACACTTTTTTTATGTATATTACTGAAACTTTCACTTTCATATAACTTAACAATTGATAGCATTAGATTTCTTAATCATTCACTCAAATTACTCATAACTCACACTAAATCCTGTGTGGGGAGTGCAAGCATGCAAACTGACTTTTGAATTTTGGTCAGCCCACTGGTGGGTAATCACTCTGTTATTTGGTATTTGTCATAAGTCTTTGGAGTACTGGTATGGCCTTGCAGTAAAATCCCATTATTGTGAAGAATTATATGTTTACAAAAAATAGTAAGATGCTACAATTCAGATAAAACTAAGGTAATTCTATATCAAAGTCTTGAAATAAAGGCTATATTGAGATTATAGGTAGCAACTTTCAATGCCTTATATAATATAACAAGGCCTTATCGATAATATCACAATTTTAGCTGAGTTTCAACTCCCTCTGGGAATATCTTTCACATTAAATTTTCATGATGTAGCCTGTGACATGACCTATGCACCGTGCATTATGAGAATTATGCAGAACCAAAAGTGATGTAGTGTGACCCCATCGAGAAGTGTGACATTTGATTAGACAATGTAGATAAGATAAGCCTCCTCACAACTAACATGACTTAGAGTGCTACTGGATGGGTGTGGATGCTCATCCATGAACTGGAATACCATAAGCCAGTCTGCAAGTGTTAAATCTTCTCACTTGCCTGATGCAATTAACTTTGCAGAAGTCTTTGGTGCATCCTTTGAGTTCTTTGCCACAGCTACGGGCTTTGGTTTGCGAGCGTATGGAGCAGATTTCTCTCGAGATTTTCGGTTTTTTTCTGTCCTTGGGCATCGTACGACATGAAAGCAAGCAGGGGGCACCTGGGGATTTTGTTTCATAGATGAACCCTTTCAAACTTGAATTCTAGGTCTGTTGAATACTTGGTTTAGTTAGTCAATTGATTTAAATTGCCCTAGAAAGTCATCAGGACAAGCTATCCTCAAAAATTGAGTGCTGATGCAGAATCGATATCCCTAAGCCACCAATAACCGGTAAAATACCCTATCTGATAATGCATATTCGGCTCTCCGGCCTATGCATTATGCAGTATGCAATATGGATGCGAATTCTCTGCCTCCCAGCCTGGTTTTGGCCAAAAAGCCATGCATTATGAGAAGGTTGACTGTAGTATGCACTATTCCAAGAGTACATCGCTAGATATCGCCCTGCCCGTTCGCAGTATCAGGATTAATTGGAGAAATCATGCAGGGCTGGGTGAAATTACGCCAGACACAAGGGGATTTCAATACAAGCTCGCGTTCGCAACAATTGAAATGACAGATTGCAGGGCGTAAAGTTACGAACGGAGTACCCAGCTCTTTCCAGACAGGCCTTGCACGGGCCAGCCCCGGGCAAAACGCGTGCAAAGCGATAGCTTGAGCAGGAAATTCCCGGATCGTTCCGAATTCCGATTGAAACCCCCGTCACCCGTGTTTTCGCAGCCGCTCTCTCCCTCCCCCAAATCCAAAAGGCACTCTGCCTCTGTGCCCATAGACGTCCTCTCCCACCCACAATGCACGCCACCGCCCTCCGCCTTACCCGCCCCGCTGCCCTCGCTGCGCGTCGCGGCCTCGCGACCACCGCCGATCTCAGTGGAGCCCACGCCGCCGCGTCCCCCGCCACGTCCCGTCCCGCGGCGGCCATCCCCCTCTCCAACGTCGAGGCCCAGTGGGCGACGCTCTCCGGCGAGGAGAAGGTCTCAGTCCATGAACAGCTCGAGGTGCTGCAGAAGAAGGACTGGAAGGAGCTGTCAACCGACGAGAAGAAGGCGGGTGAGTAGCTCGTGGCGGGGGGTTTCTTTTCCCTGGGTGTGTGCTGAGGATACCATGCATTTGCCCAGCGTACTACATCGCCTTTGGTCCGCACGGCCCCCGCGCGCCGACCAGCCAGCCTGGCGACGCGCTCAAGATCCTCCTCGGCTCCGCAGCCCTCATTGGTGTAGGCGCAACTCTCTTCGCTGCCAGCAGGCATTTCGGTGAGTCCCTTCACAGCCAAAGCCGTGTTTTTGCTGACGCGTATTGAACAGCCCCCGCCCCCCCGCGCACGATGACGAAGGAGTGGGAGGAGGCCACGAACGAGCGCGCGAAGGAGATGAAGCTCAACCCTATCACTGGTATGTGTGCCCCCGCCCTTTTCGTTCTTTTTGACCTTCACATTCCTCTTGACCTCGTCATGTGCCCTTATCCGTGCCCCTCCCTCTTTTTTCCCTCCATCCCTCTTGCTCTCCACCTTCCTTCGTCCCCGACTCCCCCACCCTCTCTTGTCCCCTCCCCTTTGCTCCCCTCCTTCTCTGTATCCCCTCCCGCTCCTCAATTCCCTTCTAACCCTCTTTCCATAGGTATCTCCTCGGAAGGCTACTCCGGCAAGGGTTTCGTTCAAACCAAATAGACCTTTTCTACCACCCTCCCTACGCATACGCATCTCCACCTGCACATATCTAATCGTAGCATCAATGAAGTGTTGCTTATGCCCGTCGTGTGGCACGCGTGAGGAAACGAAAGGCAATGCAAGGCAAGAATGTAAGAGTGCATGAGCGTTGTCAAGGGGCTGGTTTATACTCTGCTCTTTTTCACCGTCTTTGGTTCATCACACATCTGCGTGCTTACTTGCCCTTCTTTGCGCCCCCGTGCGTCTGCATCTTCCTTTCTTCACGCTCCATGCCGTCGGTGCTACCCTTCTTTCTTCGTGCTCTGTACGTGCGTGCGCGTCTACTCTTTCTTCTTCACGCGCCCCGTCCTTCGCTCTTTCGTTCATATTCTTCGTTATCCTGTCATTCCTCTGCACCGTCAACGGGCATATCCTTCTTTGCCCGCGTCTATCTGGGACACATCCCACGTTGTCATGCCTGCCGTGCTTGAGCATCTTTGCTACTCCTGGAGGCTTATCCTTCTTTTGAAGCTACCCGTACTGCTTTTCTGCGTCCGGAGTTAATCTTTCGCTCATCCCTCTCGTCGCCGTGCATCCCTCATCACCGTGCGTCCGCGCCTCCCGCGCTCACCACTGCACTATTAGCGTCTCGCGCCGTTACTCGCTTCTCTTTCTCGATCCCTCCCCGTCTTTCATTCATGTTGCTTGCCTTTTCCTCCCACCCATCCTCTTTCCTCACTAAGTATAGAGCGGAGCTCACGAGCATCTCATCATCGCTGACGCATACAGCTTTCATTCACGCATTCGTTCATCCTTTCATCTCCTTCCCCACCCCCAGTTCACCAACCGACTCACTGACTCGTTATACCACTGTATTTCCCTCTCTCCCTCTCTTCGTCCACTTTTACCCCGTATTCACCATCCGTATCGTTGACCTTGTCCTTCCCAACACACCCACTCAGCCCTGCACACCTCCGCGCCGCGCAATTCCCGCACGCGGCATTTTCGCTTCTCCACCGCTCGGCGGTCAAGCGCTGACATTGACAACCGCCGGCGACGGCGGCGGAGATGGAGAATTTCGTTCACCGGCCCGAACTTAGACGTGAAAAGGATTACATAAGCTCTTGTGCAGTGCACGTCTGTCTGGGAGGTTATTCGCGAAGTCTCCTGCTGGCAAAGAGGGTCAATTTTTGGATCCCAGGAGTGTTTGGACTTCGAAATGTGAGTTTTTGCGTGGAGCGTTGGGGGAAGATTTGAAGGGCATGAAATATGTATCTCTGCATTTGGCTGGTACGATTCAATTACTTAATGACTAGCTTGCTTCTCTTCAACGTAGTCTAGTGTCGGCATCATCCATGATCAACCCAACAAATACGGAGGTTTCTATCTACCACTATCCCCCAGCTACCTTTGAACAAGCAGTTTCATCGTGCCCTACCTAGCACTCAACGGCACTGGAACCCTCGCTCAAAATGGCATGCAGTACCAGCAGTCGTATCTACAATCTACCTGAAAGCCGCTTGGTTGGCCGTGCTTTTCTTACCCGTTATTTTTTGACACCTGGCGAAGGTTTCAGCGCTCTTGGACGTGCACGATACCATGCCGCAGACCTTGGTATGCGGTATCTTTCTTCTTTACTTTCTCTTTGAGTTTCTTGTGTGAAATGAAGTCAACCTCGTTCTCAGACTCGCCAACCCCGCCTCCGCAGAAGTGAAGGCCCTACAGCAGGCACCAAAATGGTGAGCATTCTTGAAAAAATTTGCCATTATGGCAAATTATGTAGATGATATATAAACAAAGAGATGGTTGTCAATGTGTGGTAGTGGGCAGAAGGAGGATGAATACTGTGTGGATGATGAGTTTATTAACTTGGCACCACATCTTTCCAGCATCCAGCAATGGGGGGGCTCAAAATTGACCATAGACAGTCTATGGCTACCATAGGTCAAACTGTAGATCAACTGTTGCTAATGGGACTTCAAAGCCTGAAGCTTACATATCAGAGCCTGTCACACTTCCTGCATTGAATTATCAGCATGATTATAAGTCAGATTAAATCCTCTCTCCCCACAGTTCTGCTCACTATGCCCTATGAAAACTACTGTGAACATGTCAGAAATACCTATGTGCTTCATATGCTCCTGCATGACTCCCCTCCTTTGGCACAAGATGTAGGCTCTAGAGCTTTGCACTGTAACTGTATACTGATAGGTGTATGGCTGTTTTGTACAGGTACCTGTACTGTACTGTAGGTGCTTAAAATCTTATATCTGACAGCCATCATAATTATGGCTGTATATTGTATTAATCCATACACTTCCTACTGTATTACAGCCTATACAGGTAGTCAAAAATTATAATTAAATTGTTGTGAAGGTACAGTCAGGTCCACCATCCCTGATAATAATAATATTTCATTCTTGAGGCTTTTCACCATGAGGCTTACAACAGTGCCAAGCCATCTGTGTTAATGTGTCACCCATAGGTAATTGCTTCCTATACATTGACTCTCAACTTCCACAATCAATCTTTTCTTCACCTTGTCCTATCTGTAATCTACCCTGACATGTCTATCAAAGTGCATAAAATGCAAGAGCATAGGCCCTAATACAACAATCTACATGCTTATCCCCATGGATGTAGGTAAAATCTTGCCTTATCAAAGCCCTTTCATTTGTTGCTGGTCAACTTGTTATGCTAATCATCACTTCTACAATGCTGGTCCATAGATCAAGCAATATGATTGTACTTTTGTCTTGTCCATAAAGCTTAATGAATATCCAGGATCCAGTAATCAACAGTCTATACTGCAAAAAAAGGACATTAATCCATTCTTTGCTTCATTCAGGTCACTTCAGAACTCCAAATTTCAGTAATCATGCATTTTTCTTCAAAGTAAACAGTCTAAACTATTCTCAACTTTATTCAGGCCAACACCTTTGGATTTCTGACAAAATGCACATTCTTTCAGCAAGATTTATGCAATTTATGTGGATTCAATAAAACATATAAATGCTTTCATCTTTCACTCAATATATTATTGCTCAGGAGAAGGTCTCAGCTAAGCTTTGTCATCAGTTTTCTCTCATATCTTCATATCTTACTTAGTTACTTGCACTCCATCTTGCTGCTAACTTTTGCTCTGTCTTCTTTTGTGTACCTCTTTCTTTTTCATGTTTTTAGAATACATGTATAATATACCATAAATACAGCCATATACTTGTATTTCTGCCTGTATCATACTATTGCATGATTTTGAATCAGGCTATACACACAGTTCACTGCTCAATGTGCCTGTATGGTACCTGTAAGTTGTATGGCTGTACCCATATTATTTATGATGTAATGCCCTAGTAGGCTCCCAGCAAATGCTTCAAACACTTCTTGATGATTATCATGATTCTTTTCTTTTCTTTTTGATATCTAATCATATCATGACACATGGCATCATAGATTAGATGGACACATGAACAACACATGCATAACATGCATTTACCACATAACATGAGGGTACCAACCCTCTTTCATTCTTTATATTAGATACACATGGCACAGTTGATCATTTATTATTTACATGCACAATGCTCATGTTATACACATAGGTGCAGTATGGACTTAGATATTATTTACACATGTAGAATACATGTAGTTTAGTATATAGGTAGCATAACTTGTACCAAGAATGCCAGTCTTGAGCTGGTTGTTTCCCTACTAGCAATACAGTGTCTCTACTCCCCTTACTCCTCTTTCTTCTGAGTGATTGAACAACCTCAACATTGTGCTATATCAGAGCATATTGTTTGTGTGTCTGACAATGATCTTATCACCCTCCACAGAATTGGCACCCATCACTACTTCCACCCTTGCACTAAAGTCCTGAAATCCAGAAGCCTAAATCTGGCTTTCAACTATGCTCAGAACCCTCATGATTTGACCACTTTGTCAGCATAATTTCCATCTCCCCACATTGCCAAAAAGAACTCTGAAGTTCTTGTGCTTTCTCAGCTTAGCCACAAGCTTCCAAGTGAGTTTATGTTCATTTGAAGTCTAGGGAGGAATTGGAAGGATAGTTAGCTTAGACTTATCTTTGGCCATTGAAAGGAGTGGAAGACTAGGATATAAATATTAATGAGGAATGCAGAAGAAAGTGAGGAATATGACATAGTCGGTGACATTTGGTCACAAGCATCCCGACAAGGATGTTCATGTGGAGTCTAGACTTCCACCATTTGTCAGCTGTCGTAGATGATCTACAGATCTACAACTACATCTACGGCCAGCTTTGAGCTCCCCTAATTATTCACGTAATAAACCATAAGAAAAATTGTCAGCCACTTTGGCAAGTAATGTTTCACAAATTTATGAACAATTATTCGAAATGGCATAGTATATGGGTCCAAATCAAATATCATGGGCTGCATTAGGGTTTATAAATGTGGCACAAAGGAAGTCCATGCAATGTCCTCATATACACTCTGAGGAAGTGTCCTCAAGCAGATGCATACTTGTACAAGCAGGATAATTCGTGCAGTAAAGTAGAGATAAGTTGCAGTGTAGGCAATGAAGCGAATCACGGTCCACTGTCCAATATCAATAGCTACAACAAGAATGATTAAGGCGCTCAATACGGCAGGTGCAGCAGTGATGAGAACGGACGAGATGCGCCAAAGAAATTGCTCTGGAATTGAAGGAAATGCCGAGGACCAAGCGATGCAGTGTATTGCGCCAAAAGTAGCTGCTAAAGCTGCAGAACGAGCATAGATTGTTACTGTCGTTTGCTCCTCTTCTACTTCTGTGGAAGAAAAGATCGAGATTTTGATACATATTCTAATTTGAGCATCACTGAAGTCAACTATTAGACCCGTGATTTCGGTCGAACCTAGATACTCCATGAATTTAGTCGTCAAGATCCAGGACGTAGTAAGATGGACAGTTTTCGCCACCCTGCTGCGCATTGTCACAAAGCAACCAGAAAAACAGGTGCCAATTAGCACAGGCCTTTTAAGATGTCCGGAGTCCACTAGCTCTTCGTTGTATTGGACTAGCTCAGCATCGACGACGGGGTAACGGACAGTAATAGTGTCTGATGTATCCTTTAAAGGCTCGATGTGAATCTCTACAACATTGCTTGGGATCGCTGTACCCTTTACGCTAGCTTCGAGGCTTTGCGGGCATTGTGGAACGGCGGCTTTTTTAACTAGCATCGGTTCCTCGACTACCTCGGTGTCGATATTATCATCGCTGGCAGTAGTTTCCGAAGGAACATTTAACGCCTCTTCTGTAGTAATCTGTACTAGCGTCGCATGCTTGTCGCTAGTCTCGAGTTTTCGAAGGTATACCGGGACGGCACATCGCACGTCCAAGGGCTTCTCCCACCAAACAAAATATGTGACAATATTGAGAACAGCAAACGCCAATGTCATCACCTCCAGCTCCGACAATGCCGTGGTCTTTTGGACACCCCGAGCAATGGACTGAACGACGAACCAAGATGTTTGCAGGAGGACAAGGGATTTCGAAACCAAATCGCCTTTGCTACGATCCGCTATCTCTTTCTCTGTGATGCTCGGGAATTCTATTTTTCCCTCCTTATAAAGTCGCTCCAATTCGTCATCTTGCAGGACTTTGCCAGCTTTTCCATCCTCGAACAGCATGAAACCCCCCATTTGAATGAAGAACCCATGACTTAAGGTCCATCCCTGATCTATTGAGGCCATTGCACCCGTTTATAAGAGGAATTCAAACCAAATTTTAGTCTTGAAAGCTAGCTCACCTCGATAATATGTCGATATCTTTCTCGCTTCCACACGCTGCCGCATTGCCCAGCAGATAACGAGTTCTGGAGCAAGCAGAGCGTATATCATGATCTTAATCCGCATTCTTGTGATCATCCACCAGGTATCGTCTGGACCTGGGACGTTAGGATGGACTGCTATCCATGTGCATGCAAAGATTGTCGCAAGACAGCTCCAGATGATGTTCAGGAGGGATCTCTGATTATGGGTGTCGCTGCAAATGCAGGTAGATTCGGAAGTGGTTATCGCGTGGAGTTGTTCTCCTGAGACAGAGAGCGGGGCTGCGTTCACAATTTGCCATGAAGCATATGTGAGGGCCAGGAGGACAATCATGGTGGATAGTATCTAGGAACAGTCTGTACGCTATGTTCATAGAAATAGGCAGAGTTGATCGTTAAGCGCCTAGCGGTGTATCTTTTTATATATCTGCACAGCCACCTGCTGTGAAGGCGTGGCAGAAAAATACCAGAAACTGCCGAAGTGAAGATTCGTACCGCTTCGATTCATGTCTCGGCTACCCATCTTCTGCAATATTGAACTTCAACAGTACCACGATCGACATACGCAGCATTGCATTGGCTTATAGAAGCAGCCAGCACATACCAATAGCACATAAGTACGTCTTCGATTAACGGCCAGAAGCAGGAGCTCTACAAGCCCCGGTTATTTCGTTTGGATCATGTGAGTAACCGCTGAAACAAGCGCTGCAAGAACGCTGTTGGGTGAATAGTTGTTGTATCGTTGAGATAGTAGAACATCATCATGTCCTGGTCCACCAGCCACCCAGCAGCTATGAGTCGAAAATTATCTTGTAACCAAGAGCGGAAGGAAAGCCTTAGGTTCGAAAAAACAAAAGCTCTTGGGCAGAGACTATTAGATTTAGTGGGGACCTTCACGTGGCTTCGAAGGAGAGTGCGTTGAGAGTGAGAGATCCTGAATCAAGTCCGATGGACAGCGAGCCGTTCATAAGCATTTGCAATTGAAGAAGGGTCGAGAATTAATTTGTACAAAGTATTATGGCTTGAAGTTATCCCACTGGATCAAGTTCCTATAAGTAGCGGGAACCGTTGAAGATCACTAGCCGCGAGGAATTGGTCTGAAAGAGCTTCTTGTAATATGTCTGTTATCGATAGATGATCTAGAAGTCCTTATCTTTACTCGATAATGAAGGGTGCCTTATAATTTGCCTTGCTTTATAAGGAGTAGAAGTGCGGATTCTACTGTGGTGTTACATGGTCTTATCCAGATATTATTTCCCTGTCTTCCATATACGATCCGAGCATGCATTTGTTTCGCACTTAAACACGTGAACTTAAATAAGCAGAGGTTACAACATGTAGATGTTCTTAGTTCCTAGTTTTTGGTTCCATCGGAGTATGCGAAGGGTTATGTGAGTACGTGGTGCCGTGTTGCTTCGGGAATTGTGCCTACTGGCCGAAGGGCTAAGTTTGGGCTAAGTATCTGGTCACGATGAGCTGAGATGGCGTATTCCATGTCGACAAGATTGACGAGATGCTTGATGTAAATAGTTACATCGATACATCGTCAATGATCGAAGGAGATTGGAAGGTGAAACTAGGGAGAAAAGCGCTTCGCCGTTCGGCAAGGCGCTTTTAGAATGTGTTTGCATATATTTGACAACAGCGTCAGAATGAGATAATGGATGACAAGACAGATCATGGTCGAATGGCATCTACTCTTCCACCAACGACCATGGCGACTGACCAGCAGGTTGCCCTCGCCAGGCAGCCCAGGCTGGGGCCTCCAGCGCAGATATCAAAGAATGCAAGACATGTGGTCCCTGCTTTTCTCCAGAAACTATACGAGTTGCGTCTTCTATCTCTATTTCTTCACAGCAGTGCACTAACGCCGGCTGGCTTGTCTTTCAGGATGGTCAATGATCCCAAGAATGCAGAGCTTATTCGCTGGTCGGAAGCAGGAGACTCGTTTTTTGGTGCGGTTTAACTTACTGTACAGTGCCATACCGATCGCTGACCACCGATTGTCACTTTTGGTTGTATTCTTTATTGCCATTCATTCTTTTACAGTTCTCGACCACGAACGCTTCGCGCACGAGGTCCTCGGCCGCTGGTTCAAGCATCGCAACTTTGCCTCGTTCGTGCGCCAGCTGAACATGTATGGCTTCCACAAAATCCCGCATCTCCAGCAGGGCGTTCTCAAGAGCGACAACGATACCGAATTCTGGAATTTCGCGCACACCAACTTCCACCGGAATCAGCCTGACTTGCTCTGTTTTATCCAACGCAAGAAGCAAGCCGCGCAGCCGGGTGACGATGTGGCCATGGACATGCGAGATCCCGGAGCAGCTGTGCCCGCAGCTGCAACGCTGTCCTCGGGGCAGATTCTAGATATCCACTCCATTGTGAACGGCATCACCGCAATCAAGCGCCACCAGACGACTATTTCAGCGGAGCTGAACGAGCTGAAGCGCTCGAATCAGCTTCTCTGGCAGGACGCCATGGCCGCGCGGGCCCGGCACCAAAAACAGCAGGACACGATCAACCGCATCGTTAAGTTTCTCGCGGGCGTCTTTGGACAGCATGCTGCGAACCACAAGGACGACGGTGTCGAGTCGCCTCAGCCGCACTCTGTCATTCCCCGGAGGACACGGCTGATGATCGAGGATGCACGGCGGGACGAAAAGGGAAAGATTGGCGTGGTGCAGCTTGAGGACCAGGCTGACGAGAGTGTGTACGGAATTTCCAACACTGGGACCAACACTACTACTTCTCCCACGACGGGTGAGTCGAGAAGCTCGATCGTCGACAGACTTTTTGACTGGTTGTCAACCTCAGGCTATCCCATCGTCGAGACGCCCAAATCTGCGGCCTCGCCCGCGCCTTCTGTCACCAGTGAGACCCCTAATTCCTATTTCAGTTCCGTGTACACCTCTACCAACCCTGTGCAACCGCCGACAGAGGAAGTTGTGCATACCCCAAGCGAATCATCTGCAACCGCCGCTACCACCAACGTCACCGTCAATAACACGAACGACCTCCAATATCCCCAGCAGCCGCAGACCACCCATCACCACCACGTATCTATTGCCCAGTCTCAACCCCAACAGTCCTCAATGCACAGCACCCAAGCCATTGAGCGCACCATGACCCCCTCCCGCCACGTCAACAACGCCGATAACGGTAATAGCAACAGTCTCAACAGTAGCAATAATGTGGGCTACGACTACGACCCGCGTGTGCAGACTATCTTAAACCAGCTTTCACCCCTTCAGATCCAACAGCTCCTCTCCTCCCTCGCCGCCGCACAGGCTATCCCCGACCCGCTCCCCGACCCCCCAATGATGGAGCATGACCCCTCCGCTTCCTCCACAGCGCACCACCTCACGCCGTACCAGCCCTCCCCATTCGACTTCATGGGCGTGCCCGCGGGGGGCATGGACCCCGACGCCTACCACCCGCATGCACAGCAGCAGCAGCAACAGCACCTTCCCCTGGCGCCGGACGGTCTCATCTCTTTTGACCAGTACGACCCGCGCATAGAGCGCAACTGGCAAGCAACGGAGGACATCGATAAAGACGTGAACTTGCTGAACTCGAGTATCAACCAGCTCATCGCGACGTTCGGGTTAGATCCCGCTACGATCGAGAACGGGCCGGAAGACAGTGTAGGCGTGGCGGCGCTGATGGGCGGCGCGGAGGGGATGCAGCATGCTGGCGGGAGCGGGGCCGTGGCGGGAATGGGCATAGACGACGAGGTCGGCGCGCTGCCCCCCGTGAGCGCCGGGGCGGACGGAGAGTTCGATTTCGACTCGTTCCTCAACACATTGCCCACGGCGTCGGCGGATGGCGGGATGGACTACTCTGACATGCCGAGCACCGCGTTTCTGGACGAAGTGGTACCCTCGCCCTCGGACGGGTCCCCTATCGCGCACGTGCGGCTGCTGTCCCCCGAAAGAAGCACCGTGATCGGGCGGAAGCGCAAGTCGGATGTATCAGAGCTGGACATTGGGAAGACGATGGACGCGCCGTCGCTCGCTACACCCGGCGGCAGCACGGGCGCGGGAAAGCTCAAGCGCAGGAAGGATAAATGATTTTTTGGAGGCGGAACGCAGCAATAACCAAACCAGCCACCCCTAGTTCCATGATGACCACAGCAACAACGGCCACATTAAAGAAGACCATTAGCCAGATCCCCCCTCATATCAATCCAATCACCACTTATCTGCATCATCGTTTTCTTTCACTCTTTTCCATGCTATTCGGTTATAATGCCCCATCTTATAGATTCAACTCAATGCCACTCTACCACCACTTGTACTACGTACGAAATTCCATTTCATGTAATCTTTTCTTTTTGTTATCCCTCGCTTTTTTGCGTGTACTACTAGCAGAGCAGAAGCAGCTGCGGGTATCATAGGGGGCAAAAGTAGCGGCGAAATGTAAGAGTAATAAATACGGTTAACGAGTGTGATGTGTATGTAGCCATCTTTTTTGCTTTCAAGCTTAGTAGCCATCAGCTAGTAGTTGTAGCAATAACCAATATATATAGGAGAGAAAAGAAACGGGTAAACGAGTGTTGAGTGCGAGCTCGGGTGCTACTACGCTAATGAGAGGTATATCCAAGAAATACGAGGAGGGCATATGTACGGATTAGATATCGACAGATGCAGGTAGCAAAACTAAATATGAAACTGAAAAAGGAAAAAAAAGGAAAAAGGGAAAAGTAGGAAAGGGGGTACATCCATCCTCCGGCTCGTGGATAGAATACTTACTCCCCAGCAGGTTTAGGCGGAAGCGGTGGTGGCGGGCCTGGCACCTTCATGGCGTCAAATCCAGGCGTGAACGGTGTGAATGGCTGCATATCGATCCCGGGCACCCCGAGGCCTCTTCCGTTTCCATTCGTCAACCCCGCTCCCGACGACGACGACCCCGATGCGGCAGCCTCATCCCTCAGTGATGGTACAACACCATTAATCGCATACTGCGACACTCTTGCATCTTCCTCCTGCGTCTCCTGAATATATTCCACGGGTGGGCGGGGCATCAGCGGGGGCGGGGCATGTGCGGTAGGTGGCGGGGTGAGGGGCCCGCTACTACCGTTCACACGCGGAGGTGGGGGAGAGGGGGCACGTGCACTAGCGCTAGCGCGATCCTCAGCCTCGTACCGCGCACGCAGGAGCGCTTTCTCCTCTGCGGCAGTGAGAATCTTCGCGCTCGCTGGGGGCGTGGCGGGGATTGGGCGCGGGAGTGCCCCGCGGTTCGAGGTGACACTGGCATTACGGGTGGGCGCACTGATGCTCGTGTTCCGCATTGGAGCAAGGGGCGCGATGGAAGTAGTCTTAGCAGCAGCTGCCGCCGCCGCTGCGTCCTGTGCCTCCAGCTTCTTCCGCAGGGCCTCCTTCTCTGCAATGGCGCTGCTGAAAGGTGACACCGCCGCACTACTATTCGCGGGCGGAGCAGTAGAGAACGGCGGCGGGGAGGGATACGTGTCCTGGGTCTGCTGCGGTGTGGGTTGCGCTGTGCTCGCGACACTACTATTCCTTGCCAATACCGCTGCAGCATCCTGCGCCTCGTACGCCCTCCGCATCCGCTCCTTCTCCGACAGATGCGCCTGGGGGATACCCGAGGTGGCTTCGAATGGTGGCGGGAGATCATTGTGACTAGGGGGTGGGGGTTGGTGCGAGGACGAGCCCCCGGGCGCCGCAGACGGGTACAGCGCCTCATAGGCGACCGGCCCGCCCGACCCGCTTCCGCTGGGGGGAGGCGCATCATACCCCGGCTCGTCGATTCCCTGCGTCCTGCTCACCGCGTTCTTCGCCTCATGGTACCGCCTCAGCGCGGCCTTCTCCTGCTCTGCCGTTAAATACGGCACGCCCTTCGGTGCCGCCGCCGGCTGGTTGCGGTTCTTCATCGCCTCCTGATACAGCGCTGCGCCCGCACTAGGCTTCGACCCTCCGACGGAGTTGCTCCGCCCATGTGTGGCGGGGGGAGGGGTGTCGTACCCGACGGCCGGGGCGTACGCGCCCTTCTGCATCGCGGCGGCTTGGGCCTGGTTGAAGAGGCGCGTTTTCTCCTCTTCGGTGGTGGGCCAGGGCCCGGGGGGCGGGGCGCCGCGCGGGACGGCGGCGGGTTGTTGGGCGGCGGGAGGTGCTTGGATGGGGGGTGGAGATGCACGTGTAGCCGGGGCGGGCTGAATGATTAAAGAATATGAGAACTCCTCCAGCAACAACTAAAAGGAAAGAAGGGAGAATACTCACCACCTGCGTCCGCTCAACCTTCGCCCTTGCACTCTCATATAACCTCGCCTTCTCTTCCTCCGCCGTCGGCCATGCCTTCCCTCCCGTTCCTGCTCCCGCTCCCGTCCCCACTCCAGCTCCCGCTCCCGCTCCCGCCCCTCCTGCACCCTTAACCGACCCCCCATCTTCCGAAACCTCTTCAGGATGCGCATTTGTAATCGTAAACCTATTCACCCCCCCTCCTCCCCTGCCCGAATTGGGCCTCCTCCCAACCCCCGTCGTCGTATTACTCGACCCTCCTGTCGATCTCCCGGGGGGTAAAGCCCCAAACTCGTCCGACGGCGAGATACTCGTCCTCGACGCACTGTTCTGGTGCCCATTATACGTCGCCCCACCCGCCGGGGGCTTCACATACCCTGCCCCAACGCCATACCCAAGCCCGTCCTCCACGCCCACACGTGTGATGGTAGACGGGTTCGACATGATTGACAGGGACGGCTGGGAGACGAGGGATGACTGTGTCTGTTTTGCGTTGACAGGGGCGGTGTTGTACGCCGAGGTGTTCGTGGGCTTCGGGGCATACCCAAACTCGTCGGCGGAGCTGTCGGAGTTGAATGCGCGGGAGGAGGGGAGGGTGGCGGCAGCGGGGGGCTTAATGGGGTCCACGCGAGTAACTTGGTGCGAGGCGGAGGTGCTGGGGGGCGCGGGGATGAGGGAAAGGCTAGGCGCAGGGCCGATGCGCCGGATGGCTTCTTGGGAGACGTGTCTGCCATCAAGTCGTCAATTACCAATATGGGGGGAGACAGAGAAGGGATAGTACACACCGTTGCCAATTTGAAATGACCACCGGCAGCTCCATAATCAACGGCTGCCCGCTCCCCATCAGCGCCTTCACTGCGAGCTTATACGTGACATCAATATGCCTCGCCGCATTGAGCGTCGTGGTCGTCTGGTCGGGGCTCACCCCGCACGTCAGCTCTGCATTATGCATCATGCCCCCGAAAATCGTCGCATTCACCGCAAACTTCGCCTCCGCCGCCACACCGACCCGCACCTGCGGGTTGCCCTTCTTCCCCCCGGCACCGCCAAAGGGGCCCGAGCGGAACACCGTGCTCTCCTTGAGCTGCATCTCGAATCCGCGCAGGACGACGGGGTGCACGGAGTCGGATTTCAGCGTGGCCCAGAGAGAGATGCGGTCGCCCGGCCCGTAGCAGGTGTTGGTGCGTTCGATGATAAGGGAGAGCCCGTCCTGCACAAGGATGCGCTGCTCGGGCTGGCAGTAGACGGGCCAGGTTGTGTGCAGCTCGTGTTTGTCGATGATGATGGGCGCCTGGGTCGTGACGACGCTCGATTTGGCTTTGCGGAGGAATCCTCTGCGCATACAGGGGTTAAGTCAAGTAGCTTCATTTTAGTGAGATGAAAAAAACGCACTTCTTGCCTTTAACGCATACGCTCGCTATAATTTCGTAATTGATCCCAGCTGACAATGGGCCGTGAGCATCCAGATTCACCAGACTACCTCGGAGCACCACTCACCGAGCTTGTCCAACGCGATGCTGGGGGGTATTGATTCGGGTATACGGATTGAGAACGGGAAGTCCTGCTGTAAACGCCCAAGCACACATCAGCACCACACCGCGCACACGAAACACCGCCGCGAGGCAGACGGCATGCTCACCGTACGCAACATCCCGTACTCATCGGGGGAACGCCAGAGATCGACGGGACTGGGGCCCACGGAGTCATAGAAGGTGTTGGCTTGCCCGCCGCCGGGGAGCGTCTCGACCTTGCGTAGCTCGATGCGGACCCACTTGGCTTTGACGCCCGTAGGGGGAACGCGCACCTCGATGGCCTGCGGGGGGCGCCTATCGTTAGGGAGCGAGAGTGGGAGGAAGAAGGGAGGGACTGACGCCTTTTACTGCAGCCTGGGGTCTGTCGGGGCCGGGGGGGATGCCAGGATATCCTGTGGGGTGTCAGCGTGAGGTGGCAGGGGCTAAGCAGCAGAGAACGGACCATGGACGAAATCGACGTTCGGGGGCGGACGTAATGTTCTATATGGGCGGAGAGAAGGTGAGTGCCACGTTGCGTTGAGAGTAGAGAATGAGGAATAGAAAGGAACAGAATGAATGTATAGAATTAAAGAATAGAACAGAAACTCACAACTTCACCTGGGACATTTGCCCCCGTACACGAGAAGGAGAGAAGTACAGGTTGCGAAGAAGAGAAAGGGACGCAGGGGACGGGGGAGTCGCCCAATGCGGGCAATAGACGCTCAGCTGACCGTCAACAAAGTCAAGCTAAGGCCTTACTGGTAAAGAGATCCCAGGGTCGCTGCGGGAGGTGGAGAGCTGGCTGCCATCCTGCTTGACCCCTGCTGGGCAGAATCAGATGGCAACGCCTCATCCCATCATGATCCCATCCGTCCGTTATGCAAATTCAGCTCTACACACCATGCGCCGTGATGCGCACATGCTTGGCCACAGATACCTCGGCCCGCTAACGAATATTTAATAATGAAAATGATGTCTCCTCTTGGGGCAACTTCGAACACTAAAGAAGCAGTAGTAGTAATAGAGTACAAAGTATACACCATATAAAAAAGAATGACAAGAGTAACTCAAAACTTGAACTCCTTCCCCTTCTTCCCTTCCCTCTCCTTCTCCATCTTCTGCTTCTTCTTCGCCATCTCCTTCGCTACCATGTCCGAGAAGTCCTCGCCCCGCCCGCTCCCAGGCACACCCGCGCTCCCTCTTGCATGCGCATCGTACTTTCGCCGGAGCTCCTCCTCCGACAACCCCTCCAGCTCGCCAGCGTCGAGGGAAACGTCCACCCCATTCGCCTTCCTCTGAATGAAATAAAAAAGAAAGAGATCATCAGCACACACAAAACCCCACACAAGCAGCCCAACCAAAATAAATCGCACCTTTGTCCCCCTCTCCTCCCCCAACACTGGTATCGCCCCTCCTCCCGAGACTGCACTGACGTCGTACCCACGCTCGCTCCCCATCAGCCCGCGCACCGCCGTCTGCTTCTCCGGCACGACGTGGTACAGCGCCCGTGGGCCCTTCTCCTCCACCGCCTCCGACACCGACCGCCCCTTCCGCAGCTCGAGGAAGTCGGGTGTTTCCAGGCCGCCCGCAACGGTAGATACGACGGAGGTCATCCCCGAGGGTGTTTCGAGCCCAGAAGGCGTCTGTAGCCCGTCAGCGCTCGGGGCGGGAGTTTCTTCCTCTTCTTCGGACTCTTCTTCCGATTCATCATCTTCCTCCTCTTCTGTGTGTGCGTGAGTAGAGAATTTAATAGAAAAGAAAAACTTGGAAGCAAAAGAACGCACCCTCCTCCGGCTCCAGCTCGCCCCACAGGTCCTTGTCCACCGGCTCGCCAGCCTGTAACCCAAAAATTGCAAGTCAATAAACCATCTATTCTAATACCAGTGTCGTGACTTACACCTGAATCCCCTGCCTTGGGCAACACACCAAATACATCACCGTACAGCGGGCGATTGTACTCGTCCAATGGGGGTTTGCCCCAGCCACCGGGATGGAAGCCCCACTGGGCCCTACAAGGAGTCAGTAATGCTCATGTTGACAGAGAGGGTGTAGACAGATGGATGGAAAGAAAGGGTAGAACAGAGCATGACCGAGAATGAATGAAAATACGAATAGAACACAGAGAAGGAAACACCACACAGAAGGAAACAAACATAGATGTAACCGAAAGATGAATGGAACGAAGACAGAACAGAAACGCTAACGGAACGCAGATAGAATAGAAACGAATATGGTTTCTATGGCGATAACGGGAACATCGGTGGAACTCAGAGAATAAATCAAAAGCGAATGGAACGCATCACAGAGAAAAGCAAAACGAACAGAATACAAAAAGAATCAGAAATATGAATGCAACGCACACAAAACGGGAACACACAGAAAGTCCACCGGGAATATGCATGTAATACGCACAGAGCAAAAGCACCAGTGCAACCAATACACCGAACAAAAAACATGAAGAGAATGTAGAGAGATGAAAATGCAACTCGACCTCAGGGAGAACAAGAAATGTAAATCAACCCAGAACGACAATGGCAACATGAATGGAAGAGGTGAAAAGGGACCCCGAAAGGACCACCCGGACAACGGGAACACGAATGAAACACAAAGCGAACGGGAAACCCGAAGGAGTCCAAAATGCGACTCACCCCTCAGGTATAGGTGCATTAAGCCCAGGTATCCTTAGCGTCGGGTAGCTTGGTGGGGGCCCGAAGCGCTGCATGCTGATGAGCCAGGGCGGCGGAGCGAGCGGCGGGATGGAGAGCGCCTCGACGAGCTCGGGGGACAGGTCGCCCGGGCGCTTTTCTTTCAGAGAAGTTTCGAATTCCTTGCCTTCGTAGTACCTGCCCGCCAACAGTCAGTACCATGGAACACAAAAACAAACCGAGAGAGAAATAAAAGAGATAGAGAGGGACGCACATCTCCCCAAACACCGTCACCGGTGGCTTCGTCTGGAACTTGAAGAACGCATCGTGCAGCTTCTGATAGTCAATATCCACCTTCCCCATCTTCGGCTGCACCCTTTCCCTCGTCTTCGCTTTCAAGCTCATCCCCGCCTCCTTCTCCTTCACCGCATCGCGCATCGTCGCAATGCCCGTGTCGGCAATATAAGCCGGCAGCTGGAACGGGGGCTTCTCAATACCTCGCTTGCCCTGCAGGTAATCGCGCTTGGCGCTCCAGTGGATGGGGATCGGCACGGTGTTGCGGTAGGACTTGAGGTGCAGGAGGAGCCGGGGGTCCGCGGCGGTGACGTCTGTCCACTCGACAACTTCGGGCTTTTTGACGAGCTGTTTGAGTTCGGCAACGGTGAGCCGCGCGAGCTTGCGCTGTTTCTTTTTGGAGAGGGGCTTTTTGGCGGAGTCGGGATCGTCGGAGTCGCCTTCGGAGGCCATGTCGTCGTCGGAGTAGATGATTTCGCCTTTGCCGTCTATGGATTCACGGGTCGCCTGTAAGGATAGAAAGTGGAGTGGGATGAGTGCACGGCCGGAAGAGTAAGGATGGAGAGAGACGCACGGCTTCTTCTGGGGGAAGCTGGAAGCGGGCAAATACGTCTGAGAACGCCTCGAGCGCAGAGCCGTTCACGTCAAGCTGCTCTGATACGTACTCGATATTCGCCAGCTGCCCCTGCTCCTCCTCCTCCTTCACTTTGTCATCCACGCCGTTCTCCTTCTCGTCCTAACAAACGCACGCGCGCAGAAACATAAACCCATCAGTATTGCCTATAAAACCCAATAAAATAGAGTGCAAACCCACCCCAGTCCCAGACGTGCTCTTCTTCTGCTTTGCCTTCAGCCGCCGCAGCTGGTTCTTCGACTTGACGTGCTTGCCGTTCAGCTTGTACTTCGACTCCACGCCGTAGGCGTTGCCGTTGACGGTGGGGGCAATTGCAACGTCGACCATTAGCCCAGATGTACTGGTGGATACAAGTACAATGGAGTAGAGTTAGCGGAGGGAGGGAGTAGGCTCGAAGTCGGACGGTACAAAGCGTAGAAGAGAACTTGGAAGTTGCACCGAAAGGTGGGAGACCCGTGGGAAAGTGTGAGCTGGCTCAGTTGCTGAGGTGGGAATCGGTTCGGCGCTTATTCGCTGGGTGCCTCTGCAGCCGCTTGACATCGTTGACGCCCTTCGATAATAGATGAACTTATGGAATTATATTGAGCCAACGGACATCTATGCAGACTACCAATAATAGTACATTAGACAGTGCTAGTGAATCCCCACGAGCAATCCTATGGCTTCCCTCGCCAACACTCCTCTGAACGACGTTGACCATCTCCTCCGACTTGAGGAATGCATTCACCGGCTTCAACTATAACACTGCCCCCTTCTCGCACTTTACACTTATCCTCTATCGTCATCTGTTAGCCTCCTACTCGAGCCTCTAGCCCGAGGATTTTCGATCAGGCATACACTATGAATGAAGTAGGCATGTGGACCTGGAGGATACCGTCCGTCGGCAGAGCCCCTGTAGATAGATTGGTAGGCACTAGCAGCTTCAAAAGAGTACAGCGACGATTCGCCCATGAGCAACGCTATTTAAGCTTGCCTCAGGCTTTTCAGGGCCTCGATCGTCTATGCTTTTCACTAAGTTCGCAATGCACCCAGGGTGTGTTTCCTGGGCATAGTTGTATCTCTTTCTCGCCCTCGTCTTTCGCCAATGTTCTAGTTTGAGAAATTCGATCAGGAACACGCGATGGTACATTAAGCCGACCGCAATGCTAGCGGATTCCGTCGTCAGCGATACCTCTGTAGGTAGATTGGTAAGTCACAGGCTATCACAACAAGCGGTGAAAGAAAGGCGCACCCACGAGCAATAGCATTCACGTTATCCAGAAAGATGCAGTCCAGCGAATGCTGTGCTCCATCCGCTCGACATAAACCGGCATTTAGACAGATCGCGACTAAGAGCCTTGTGGTCTTGAGGAACAACCAAGTCAAAATCGATGTGGCACGTATCTGGAGATTTCCTGGAGTGCGACATGTGCTGTATGAGAGTGTCCACAATTAGCGTATTTTGAGTGGAAATAATAATCGGGGTCTTGCAGTATAACGCTGGTTCCCGTAAGTGGGTGCACATAGCAAAATTGAGCTGCTTGAATAAGTCTCCGGAGAAAGAAGCTTGCAAGCCGGGCAGAATCAAGGCAAGATGGCATTCTACTCGAAGAAGTCTCGGAGTAAGCCGTACTTGCTTTGATGAGCCACTTCGCGGCGACGACCCTGATGACGGCGTTTAAAGTGAAGTGTAGTTGCATCTATGCAGGTCCGCAAGAGGTGCCACCGACGTATTCTAGGAGTGAGTATGAAGGTTCATTCAGCTTTGCTTGTGGTCGAAACCCATAGAATATTCCGTACCTCTTACAACATAAAGCACCCATAAGGAAAGCCATGTCCAATGACGTCCGTGTTTTCGACCCAAAGATCCTGGCGGTTCTGAGTCTCCCATGACCTCGAGATCAGCATCGCCGATAACATATGCGAAAGAACCGCGACACCTGAGACCACTGAGCAGATTATTGGCGGTGTCTATCTACCTGGTCCTCAACGTGAAGTGTGCGATGCCCATTTTTTTATATTTGCGCTGGAGGCCCCAGCATAAAGGCGAATCGTCAGTATGCCACCAAGTGGCTCAGAGTGGTCAGTGGGCTTGTCTTATTCTGACGCTCTTGCCAAATAGCAGCACATACATGCAGAGACTTGCCATCAGCCGACTCGCGGCGAGTTGAACTTGGAAGCGCCTTTCTCTTTGACTATTGGTTTCTCCTCCCAGCCCTCAAGTTCTATGACCATTGTGCTATTAAACGTTTGCAGATTGATCCTATATATTAGTGCAGATCTATATCAATCATTAAGCCGTTCGAGTTCACTGCAGAAGACTCAAGGTACTACTGCAGCAACACTGATAATCAAAGATCTATTCTGAACATCATCTGGAGCTATCTAGTGACGATTATTGCGTGTACATGGATAAGTGTCCGTCCTAACATCCCGTGTTCAGACGAGAGCTGATATACGCGTTGCTTGCTCCAGAGTCCACTGGCATCATCTGCTGGGCAATTCGGCAGCATGTGGGAGCGAAAAAGATAGCGTCATATTACCGAGGTGCATTGACTTTTATGATTCAGAAGGAAAAAGTAGAATATAAGATCCGATACCTCTTGTAATTGCGCGCGTCGCTTTCTATAGATTGCGGGTGGACTCTAAATCACGGATTTCCTTTCAAATGGGCGGGTTCAAAGACGGCAAGTCCACCGACGTTCTCCGCTACGAGGAACTGCAGTGGCTTAGTGCAGAGGAAAATATAATTCCCAACAGTCACAGAAAAAGAGATAGCTGATCGCAATAAAGGCGATCTAATTTCGAAATTCCTGGTTGTACTCCAGACGATTTGGTTCATTGCTCAGTGTATTGCATGGGGTATCCAAAAGGCCACAATATTATTGGAGCTGGAGGTGATAACTTTTGCAATTGCTGCCCTGAACATCGTCACGTGCTTACTTTGGCGGGAGAAACTATTGGACGTGTGCTGTGCTATCTCGGTATATTTTCGCAAAATCGACACTGGTACCAGGATGACGGAATCAGGATGGGAAATTCCAGCTATGGCTTTAAACCCGGCATCGGAAACAGCCAGTGGTGATCCTGTCGACGGTGAGGCAGTCGAACAGCTAGTGTAGCCCGAAGGCGCCACGGCCCCGCTGTAGTCGTCAAATCTCGAAAACACCACATGTCTACAAGCAAACGCCGGCAGTCTCGAGAATAAGGAAGTGGCCTACGGTGATACTTTAATTGTTTATGGAGTTTCTGTAGCTTTATCTTCTGTATTTAGCATATGCCACAGCATCGCTTGGTCCTCGGGATTTCCTTTTTTTACAAGGACACGCTATATAGCGCATCTGTTCTGCTCTTATTATTCCCATGCCTATCGTGTTTGCTATCTCGGCCATCTTATTAGATAATTTTGAGTACTTGGGGTCTTGATAATGTATGTCAACATGTACATGGTTGCCATCCTGTACATCACTGCACGATTTGTCCTCCTAGTACAAGCGTGTCTCTGCTTCCTCCTAGCGTCTACAAAGACATTGTATGGACCCTTCGCTCCACCTTTATAAATTCCCATAGCATTTGATAGATATATAGAGTAATAATTAATATAATATCCTGTAAAATCATAGCTTTCTGGATGAAGCAAAATTTGCGTTGACATCCATTATGCAATAATCTCGGATGCAGCTCAGACGCACCTTAAGTAATGGTGTGTGAAAGTTTATAGATATTGACTGCATATCAAATCCAAAATTTGTTCTAACAGCTGTTAAGTAACAAATTTCTGAACACGTCTATTCATTAAGCTCCTATAGAAGGGACTCAAAGTGACTGCAAAACATAACCGCTTAATAGTTTCCTCGCTGTCATCAGCTGGGAATTATCCCTTGGGTAATTTCACCAGTTCCACTCACTATGATGAGTACTGTAGCCTACATTTAGGTTGGAAGCATCCATTTCCTATGTTAAAGCGCGAGTCTTTTGATGTTGACCCGATCATAAAATTTTGTATTTGTACTGACTTGAATATTATTTCAGGCAGAAAGAAAAACCTCATTAATAAAATATTTCCATCGGTAGTGGGTAGCACAGGGTCCGTTTGCATGCTATGTGTTATTCCTGAGCCGTGTCTGACATGCGAGCAGTAGGTAAAACACACGTCGTTTCCTCATTCACAAGACTCGCTACATTATCTAATTCCCAGACAGATGTGAGACTGGATCTTGCCGGTTCTTCAGGCTCAAAAACTGACAGTCGTCGTGGACCAAGAATCAACCAACAACCCTTTGAAAAATAAGAGAAGTAAACATCACAGATAGGAATAAATGGATATGGGAAAGAGCAAAAGAGATACGCTTACGGCAGAGGATAGAAAGGTGAGGAATATTCTGCAAATACAATATGAAGTTCCTCTAGAAGCAAGAAAGCAGATGACAAGCTGAACATACGGGTATGCACATTGCGATCCCACGATACCAACATCCTTTGCACGAATGGCATACCCAAAGCCTAGGCTTGAGAAAGCTGTTCTCCTTTTATAAAATCGGTGTGAAGATACTGGCATTAATGCACGCACCAGTGACCATAAAGAGGACTGCCCATCCTTCTCGAACCAGGCGTTTCAATAGTGGTGCTATTCTTAGTAAAGCGTATGTTAATCCGCGCAATGTCTTTTCGAGATCAACTTTCTTAAAGAATGTCATGCTAACGAAGACAGCTTGCGCTATTACTTCCGTAATTCTATATTCAAAAATAAGATATTCGCTAACATTGCAATAATATTGAAAACTCACGCGAAATTGTAGAAAGCTCCAGGCTGCAAGTTGGTGATAAAGCACCTACCGTTGAACCTGTGCTTTGGGAAGTATACGACGACAGCGTAGAGCGAATTGATCGTCTTCCCTATGAAAAGAGTGACTAACGCTACCATTATACGTGGTGAGCGCTGATAAAACGCATAAACTGTTATAATGAGCATGGTATAAAAACAATAAAGAAGCAAAACTCACTCCTAACCATCATAATCGTACACAACACATTTGTCATGAAGTATGTGGCGCCTGTTTGATACGCGAGTAATGCCTTGCAGTATTCGACGGGAACATGTGGATAATGTGAATGGAGTATTCCAGCTACCACGATGTTGCATCTATATTGTTGTCAAGATGCTACTCTGCACGCGCTTTTTAGAATGGCGGGACTTACATATGTAGTAAGAACGAGCCATACCTACAAATCAAGTAAAGCCATCGTAAGTACGTCCATTGCCACGGTTTCCTACGTGGTACAAATCAGAATAAGACAAAGGGCAGTTCACAAACTGACCTGACTTACTTCCATACAAACGAGAACTCATCTTCAAAGAGCGTTACCGACTCCCACGTAGAGTAAAGAAGTGTAACAACTGTCCAGTGTGATCGTGAGCACTTTTTACAACTGAAAGCACATAAGGGGAATGTATTGCCAACTGACCTGATGATATTATAAACATGAGCATGGTGGAAGTCCTGGCAAGAATACTCCGAAGAGGCAGGAGGGAATTTATATACCTCTACTGTTCGTGGGCAGCGCTTTCGCTCAGTTCCCAAGAGGTCGGGATATTCTCGATCAGGCAAGGAAAGTGGACGCCATCTTCAGCCCCGTCAACCTATAATATATATTTGAGTCTCATGTATAATTGAATAGACGGTGACCCTAACCGATGCATGAACCTTACCTTGTTATTATTGATGGCAGCACTGATATGCGTGGCTCGATCGCTCCTCGGCGTTTACCCGGTTCCTGTTTGACCGCTTCAAGGGACTGCGAAACTTGACAGTAATGGATCTCACAAACCCAGGCAATTTGATTCTAATTCTATCAGAATTCTATTCATTAGTACAATCGCCAGCGCTCTCCCGCAGCAAGAATGATGCACAATGGATGAAGTTAATGTCGGGAGTTTCGCAGTGAGTACATACCTGGATGAGAACGATGGATGATGGCACTGTATGTTTATACATTGCCAGTGTACGTATGTTCTTAGGTGACTTCTCTGGTGTTACTTACGGAATAGCCGATTAGCAAGAAGCAACAAAAATACATTCCATGTGAAGGCTTGGCAAAGTGCCGAGATAGAATTCAGCACTGGAGGCTGGATTTAGAACCTGGAGTTGTTCGGGTTGCCATGAAATAGAAGCAAATACGGTTGAACCTCTCTTAACCCATACACTTGGTAAGCCGTATACCCCCATAATCCATAGCTTCTGGCAACTCCCAACCTGTCATTTTACACTAAATTCAGCCTCTCATAGCCCATAACCTCTTGTACCCCCGTGGCCCACCATAGAGTATGGATTAGGAGAGGTTCGACTGTAAAGTCAATCAATCGCTTTTCTCCTGTACAAAAGTGCGTAGAAGCCGTGGTAGAAGACACCGCGGCTCACCACCGTAACAACGAATACAATTAGAAAGTTGTACCTGAGACAGAAGGGCCATGTGCGGGGATAGGTTTTGCAGTAACCCCTTCCAGCACTTTGTTTGGAAGATCGAAGGGGTCCGTATATGGTATACCAGACCTAAACACCACCACTTTTGTACAAATGATACGAGCGAGCTAAATTTATCTATATTCCTTGTTCACTAGGTCTAAATGTTTCTTTTGATGGAAGGAACAGAACTACCAGGGGAATAAGGAAGGGATTCAAAACCGATGAAGTTATTCATTTATGTCGCCATTGAGCATGCCATATTAAGAAATAAATATTATATACAGAAGAACCCTTTGTGGTCTTGCTTGCCTCATTTAACCTTTAAAATCATGGGAAAATGCATATAAGTATATTTTTGGCATGTCCCAGAAACTTAACAAAAAGATCCTAACAATTTCTACCTCATTTGCTGATGTTTAGAAAAGAAATCCTGCCTCTGGCAGAAGTGACTGCTGTATATCAGTGAAGGTGATTAGGTCTGATACACCATAGCATTTTTAATTCACAGATAGGTTTGTGAGGTTTCCACTCCATCACAGTAACATGGTTTTTTATACTAGCTGTGGGGCAATGAAATCATGAGTATATGCACTTGCTAAAGCAAAGCTACTGAGTGCAGCAGAGTTGTAGCATTAATAGCTCACAAAGAAACATACCATTAGAATTTGTATGAAATCACTGATAATAGATCATTGATGCAATTTCAGCATCATTATAGAGGAGCAGACTACATTATGACAGTGTCACATCCCTATACGGTGCAGTGTGCGCCATCTCTGGGCCACTCATGATCAATCCTGATGCTTTCCTGACTTCCTGCTCATCTCTGGTGTTTACTCAGGTTTACTCTGGTCCATTTCCATTTTTGTACTTACTTCATTTCAGCCACACACTATACTTTTCATAGTATGTCTCTTTTGCATTAACATTCAATTTGTACTCCTTAGTCCTTGTCATATGCTCTCTCTTTCTTAACCCACTTACTTCTCCATTGTACTAGTATGATTATAGTGCTCTATGTATTTACTCTGGTTACTTAGACTTTCTAGTATATAAGTACTTCAAATGTATTGCAGTACTTCAATTTGTTAATTTTATTAGTCTCTCCACTTCTACTCAAGTGGTTAAGCTACCTCTGAATCATTTTCACTCATCTCTACCTGATAATCTCATCTTGTCATCATACCTTGCACTCAACAAGATCTCTGGTCTCTGGAGATCCCTCCTGACCAAGTCTTTGGTCAGGAAGTTGAGTATCAGTTGTCACTATACCTGAACCATACCACTCACTGTCATCTGTAAATTGGGTGTTAGGAATGAAGGAGGTGCAGCACATAAGCTGAAGCCATTGCCCATCTTGACTCTTTCTTTTGGTAGCACTTGAATGCATTTCCCAGAGATATTCCCAGAGTCTCCAGTGTCTCTCCCTGGCTACTGCATGTATCCTATCTGTCTGGAACTCTAGCCTATATCCTGGAAAGTGTGTTCATGACAGACAGAAATATTTGCATCTCAAGGGTCCTCAGTGCAAGCCACTGCCACATAAGAGTCTTAAGAAAATATTTAACACAAGGCCCAAGTTCTAGAACCAGCACAACTTGTCTTGCTTATGACAGGGCTTTATCCTAGAGTGTCTGCCATAAGTATTATGCAGGACCCAGGTATGATATCATGGAAATATATTTAGCATCATGGCAGCACATGCTTTTATGTTGCACATAATGCAACTCATTCTTTTACAAAATTTTCTGTAATTGCCCTGCTCATGTTTGTGCTATCATTTGCTGCAACTAATTTAATATTTGAGTCCTTGATTTAATATTGAACACATTTCCCAGGGCCTGCATCACTGCTATGGTCATTGTGTTCCCAATTACTATCTTTGAAAGTATTCCAAAGTTCTGAGAAGTATCAAAGGCTTATACTTTATAAGAGCTGATTTTCTCTCCTAAATATATTCTCATTTCCCTGTTTCTTTAACTGCTGTGCAATAAATTTATATGTTAATTTTATACCATAAAAAGATTGGCATTATTTATTTAATCATGTGAGTGAGGCATATAAAATCAGAGAAGAAATGCTCAGCAAGCCAGTCAATCCCCACACTTTAATGGTTTTGTGTCAAGGTTTGTTCCTAAAAGTGAATAGGAACTATAGGGTTGTAGGCTACAGTAGTGCTATGTCAGAAGAGATGTCAGAAAGGATTCTGACTATAACACTATAGATAAGAACTGTTGGCTTCAGCTTATGTACTGCACCCTTTAAGTTCTTGTGGGTTCTAACTTAAGATGTGGTCCACATGTCAGGAGAAGTACTGCAGGGTCAGAAAGTTGTTAGAGATGACTTAGATAGTGACAACTAGAGACTAACTCTAGTGTTGAGGGCAAAGTAGGACTAGTTGGCCTAATTTGAACTAGAAGGGAAGTCAAAAGACTAGGTGAGGATCTTAGTCAATATTTGGATTGGAGACTAGAGTACAGAGCTGAGCTACTATATACAAGTATTGCTAATTACTATAATAAAAGTAGAAGTAGCAACACTATGGAGATGAGGAATAATAGAAGTCTTTGACCCATAATAAAAGTAGTAGAGGTGGAAGCAGAAAAATATCAGAGCAGAAATGTGCATAGAAATGGTATTGTACAAGTAAGTGCCAGATGATCAAAATAATGGTTTGAGGTTTAGCAAGAAATGGAAATAAGCAGAAAAGGTTGGAAGCATAGCAGAGATGTAGCAGAATGTCAGAAAAGTGTCAGAAAAATTGTGGCTGTGACATTTCATCAATATGACCACTGATCACTGCAGTTGTGGTAGCTCTCATTAAAGTAGGTAGTGCAAATGTTTCAAGGATCATCCTAATCTTGGTGTTACTGGTGACACTTCATCATTTTATGGCTCAATATCATCAGTGTCATGAATTTGCCTTTGCTTTTAGGTGATTATCATTATCTTATCCTAGGATTTTATTAGAGGAACATCTAATCTCAGGAGTAACACATAGACATTGCATAGATATCATGAGGTGACTGTGCCTATGTGGAGAACACATGGCTTCCTTCTCATCAGAATTAATTGTTATTTATATGCACAGGACATGAGTAACACCTGTGTAGAACATGTGTAGGATAGAATTTAGGTACATTATTTGTATTGAGAACCCCAGTCTTTAGTTGGTCATTTCTCCATTAGCAATACTATGCTCATTCCTTCCTCCCTTGTCTTCCCAACAGAACTGGAAGTGCCTGCAAGACAAGATTTCTCAACCTAATTGCTAGTCATTTCTCTGCAGCAAACTGCTGCACTCACTCTTTAAGTATCAAGTGATAGTGCCAGTATGGCTATAAAATCTGTTTGCAGAAGTAATCCAAATCTAATTTATTACATTTCAGAAGCAGTGTTACAAATTTCCTATACAAGTAACTTGCTATGCAACATCTTTTTCTTATTTAGAGTGACATTTCATAAGATTTGATTAAACAATCAATGTCAGACACATTCAATTTTGTTTAAATAAACACTTTGAAGCAACTTTTAAACACCTTGGACCTGTGAAAATCTGACCAATAAGGGAATATTAAATGTAAATAGTGCTTAAAAATGTTTAAATTTAAACAATATTTAAACAGTACCTTTCAACAATTAATGAAATGTGTTCACAACATGAGTCAAACACTTGACTGAGCAGCAAACCAAAGAAAGACTGCAATATAACAACTGAGCCACATGGCTTTACAAAAGGGTCATATTAATATTACTTTGTAGTGTCATCTCTTACAGTGACTGAACAGTTTTGTGCAAAAGTCATCCACATCTGTATATTGATAATGCTTTGTCCAAGATGAGATAATAAGAGATTTGACTTAATTCTTAACTTCTGAATAAATGGTACATTTCTAATTATTAAAATTTAAACATCTTCTCATATATATGTAGAAATGTCTTCTATACACTTAGGTTACCTATCAAATGGTCTGCTATAACATATGTTTAAATAGTGCTTATAAATGTTAAAGTTTAAACAGAGCTTAAAAGCAAGTTTCAAAATGGAAATGTGCAATATTTGTACATGAATATGACCTTGCATGCAACAGAGGTTTGAGTGCACTATGGTTAAGTTCTTGTAAGAGTTAACCCAATAAATTGATATTAGTATAGCAATAAAGGCTTTCTAGCTCAGTTGTTATATCACTGTTGTGGTGACATGTTTATGAGGTTAAGTGTTCAATCCTTGTCAGTAACATATTTTCAATATTAAAATTTCCCACTTAAACAGTGTTTAAATTGTAATATTTCTAAGCATTATTTAAATTTAAATGTATCCCCAGTGTAGCTTAAAAGTGCTTGTTTAATCAAATCTCATGAATTTACTGATTTAGAACAAATATCACATGAGTAGCTATATTTGGACTAGCCAACAGTAATAATAGTTATATTTAGTATATCATGCACAGACCATTGTAGATTACTATAAGTAGACCTTTGTACTCTGGTCTTGCTCTTCAGCTTGACCTAGGCAAATATTGTTACAACTTTTTCCTTTCTTAGTAACCCACTATGCAATGGCCTTTTCTTTATTTAGAACAGTATCACATGAGTAGCTATATTTGGACTAGCCAACAACAACAGTAGTTATATCATGCACAGACCATCATAGATTACTATAAGTAGCTTCTTGTACTATGGTTTTGCTCTCTAGCTTGACCTAGGCAAATATAGCCTTAGTGACATTCTTGCTCAGACTCTCAGAACTCAGAACCAACTCAAACCTCTTAGACTCAGTCTAGAGGTTCATCAGAACCTAAGCTTCTCTTAGACAGAGACTTAGTGACTCAACAGCTGTCCTATCAAGAAGGAAGCATGTCTCAAACAGAACCCAAGAACATAACACATGGTGACACCATTGTTATATCAAACTCAGAACTCAGAACCAACAAACTTCACTTTGAACCTATGACAAAGGCCTAATTGCCATTACAAATATAGCCTTTGTGACAACTTTGCTCAGATCCCTTGAACCCAGAAACAACTCAAACCTCTTAGACAAAGTCTAAAGGCTCATTGAACCTAAGCTTCTCTTAAACAGAGACTTAGTGACTTGACAGCTGTCCATAACCATAGGAAGCATGTCTTACACTGAATTCAAGAACCTAACATGTGGTCTCACCACTGTTAGACAGAACCCAGAACCTTGAATCCACAAACTTTGCTTTGAGCCCATAATGAAGGCTTAACTGCTGTAACAAGCAGAAACAACTAGCATCCTGCAAATTCCTACTTCTGGACTTGAATCACCCAGATCTCACCTAAGGAGCAATTTTTGTGCAACAATGGAACATCAATCTCAACTTGATAAAAATAATCAAGATAATGGTCTGATGGTAATTTTGGAAATCATTCCTAACATTCCCATCCAGCAACTATTCAATTTTTCCATCTCCCCACCAGTCAGCTCTCTACTTGAAACTTGCACAGATCAACTTCAGTGAAGAACTAGCTTTATATGAACATATGGAGGTGGATGCTGACCAGGATGTTGAACTGGATGAAAGTACTGAAGATATATTATGTAGCTAATAGACAACATATAATTAGTTACAGAAACTGTTTTTGAGATATCTTATGGGCAATAGGGAATGATAAAATTGTACATCAAGAGAAAAGTAGAGCAAGCAATCCCATTGATAAAGCTGAGAGCATTGCAGTACCAAATTTAGCAGGTCACAGTCAAAGTCAATTGACTTTAATAATTGACACGACTTGGGCAACAGTTGAACGGCCGGCACAATACTGGTTTGTGACCATCACCGAGATCACCGATGATAATATTTTCCAGCTGCACTCGCAAGTTGGGGAAGTTACGTTTGGTTTCTGTTTATATCTAGAGGCTCTTCTGATATAATACTGCAAAATGCTCTGGAATTAAATCCTACAAGCGGGATGAGTCGTGCTGGTTCTAGAAGCCTGTGCAAGGCCAGTTTAAAATTGTACGAGTCTAGATAGATATCGTCGCAATAAAGCCAAACGTACAGGGTGCAAACCTTGAAGCCTTGACTCTGAAGTCGAAAGATGCTGATCGGCGATAATTGGGCGGGACAACGAAGAGCTGGAGAAGGAATCTAAAACTTCAGATCGAGACAAACGGAGCAATTCCAGAGTCTTCGGATGGAGAATCCAGAATAAATGCCATGGATACAAATCAGCGCTAAAGGTTTCGAGAGAATTTAGTCACCAAGAGTGCAGAGAAACTTCAGTATGCGACCGGCTTAATGAGTGCACTGATTCGTAAGATCAGTAGTATTCAATCAAGGCGTTGGTCCTATGTGAGCTTTGAGATAGATCTCAGCCCTGAGTTCCTTCTCGAGCCTTGGAGGTTGAAAGGACGGTCGCAGACGGAGGCTCAAGCTTTAGTTCAAAAGTTCAAAGAGCTGTTCAACATGACGGTTGAATCAGAAGTGCCAATCACATGAACTTGGCTTGAACCGGGAGCAAATGGATCGTGGGAATACCCTTTGGGAAGGACTGAAGTTTATTGGAATGAAATTTGTTAAGTTAACCAAATCTTAACCATGAATTTCAACATCTTGACCTCATCTCGACCAACGTCCTAAGTTACTGACGTCATTAATTATTCACAATAATTGAAATTCAATTGTACTGGAAGAGTCTCCCAGTGTGAAGATACCACATGGTGGCGAAAAATAGTGACGTTATCTCCTCTTGAATTATTAACAACCCTCATGACCGAAGATCATGATAATTTGCGCTGATTTTATGCAGCTCTGAACCCTCTTCTTAAATATTAAACTGTCTTTCATTGGTACGCAGAGTTATCCTTAGTCAAAAGCGTAGGAGTTGCAATATTGCTGCAATGGGCGGTATTTTCAGCTGTATGTCTTAATCCCTCATTGATTCCGCCGTTACCACTCAAGCTAACTAATTTCCGGCCCCCCTTCCTGATATTGTGCAATTATTTCGTTTACTAGAAGTACGAGTACAATTCATTATTCTTTCTGTCATAATACTGTCTGTCGATCTACAGTATGTGGTCCATTTAATACATAAAATTCATTCTTTTCACTCCAAGTCCGGGCAGAGCGTTGGGTATCGGCGCCGACATCACATTCTGCAGAACATTTCAGCTAACGCCTAACTCAACTAAGTATGCTAAACGAAAACAGAAATACCGAGAGATACTCACAGAAGTGCGAGAGTCACGTCACCATGGACGCGAGCCTTCAACTCGATGTCGACGTCCAGGTTCAGGTCGAGCCTCAATTTGAGGGGTTTATCACCTCCACCACCTCCTCCTGCAACCTGGCCTACAGCATTTCCAGCCTGACCAACCGCATTCCCAGCGGTGTTTGCAACTTGATTTCCGGTGTTATCCACCTCGTCCAGAGCAGGTAGTCCACCACCTTTGTTCCCGCCACGACGCTTTCGCTGACGGCGGGGAGGATCTTCACCATCGGAACTAGCTACTGATGGGCTCCTGGGAGTACGGCTGCGCCCTCGGCGATTGCGAGATTGCGCGCGAGAAGCAGGGGGCGGACCATCTTCACGTTCAGACATAGCGGAAGGAGCGCGAGAAGGAGCACGAGAGCCAGCTTGGGACATGATATGACGTGAGGTGTGTATGTTGCGAATAATCTGAAGGTGTATTTCCTTTTAACGTGGATAGTGGATGTGACGCAATATCGAGAACGTTAGGCAGTTTGGATACCTGTGGTGATTAAGGCCCCGAAAATACGTATGTTTCGACAGCTCGCAGTTTCCGTACATTGGGCAAGTATCCACAGTTTGTTTGGAGTATCCTGTCAACGTGTGGGTACTGTCGCTTTAGAATAGCGCTCGGACGCCAGGTGGCACAGTGCATCCCATTCCAGAACCGTCTATGTGGGTCTTTGCTCACTCGGGGAAAGATTGGAAGGAGCTTCCGTTAATTCCAAAAATAGCGTATGTTTGATTAAATCTAACTACCGAAAGAAGGAATATCGACCCAGAAAACAACATGAGGAGGCTGTTGTCGTCACCAACACTCCAACTTCCTTGTGGTGCCTTAAATCCACAGCCACTGGTTGCCGCTGGACACGCCAGGGGGCACATGTAAACATATCTCACATCTTTAGTTCGTCTAATTTTAGAGTGCTTGACGACGTAGTACGCCCAAGTAAAGCAAGGAGAGCAGAATTAAGTCGGCATGAACATGGAGGCGTTGGAAAATGATATCAAAATGACGACACACTCCTCACGATGATATGGTCAATCTAGAATATCTTCATTCTTACTTGACATAATCGACTTTTACAGGAGGTGTCCAAACTCGAAAGTGGTGTATCGATGATTCACCTCCTACCACTATTTCGAGCTGGACAAGAAACTGGATGCGCAGCGCTGTGTGGAGAGCCTGACGATGGTGTCTGGGTGCAGACTCTGCCCCAGGTATATAAACCTGCCTTTCTGCCTGACAAATTTCTTCAACGAATTCAGACATCAAATCCTTCATATACGCCGTATTATCTCTGTTCTCACTGCTAGTCATCATGTCTCAAGTACACACTCCCGCTCCCAATACTCCAGCCGCCAGCATTCAGGGCGACGATGTGCCTAACACCGATTCTCGATCTAAGGAGGAACAGAAGATGGACGCCGAGCTCGCCGAACGCCTTTCTTCGATTCTCGAAGACGCTAACTCCCGCGTCGTTCCTTTATGCAGGATGATCCGCAAGGAAATTATTATAACCTTAATCTTTATGACGAATTACTGCTTACTTCCCATATTACTTGTAGAACATCGAGAACTTCGAAGCCCAGAAGCCTGAAGATCGGGACGAAGGCCAGCTGGTCAACCAAGTCCGCCCGCTCATTGAGCAGGCTGAGAAGATCTTGAACGAGGCAAACGGCGCTGTCAGAGGCGCCGATCCCGACAATCGACTCTCTAACAAGGCCAAGCGAAACATGCAAGATCATAAAGCTACTCCAGAAGAGCAGCGTCTTGCCGAAGCCCTGAAAACTGTAAGCAAAACCCATTTTTCTTGCAAAGAATATGTTAACCAAACTATTCCCGATAGCTCGTAGAAGAGGTTCAGGGCACCATTGAATGGGCCCGGGGCAAGCTTGATTCATTCCCGAAGGCGAAGAAGGATCTCGGACCTTTGTTGGACGCTCTCGGTCGTATGTTGGATTCATTATCTAATCTACTAACTTCTAACCTGTTGTTCAGAACCTTTGACTCAAATTGTTGGAGGCGTTGCACTTCTCTTAACTGGTGTCCTCAACTTGGTAGGCAAACTGGTAAGCATTTCCTCTTATTGCTTATACTTCAGCCAACTTACGACTGCTCTCGCATAGTTGAGTGGCCTCGGCCTTGACAGCCTTTTGAAGGGCATCGTCTCCGCTACGGTAAGTGGTCTCCAATTAGTCACGATTAATTACCTGTCTCAACCTATATGCAGGGTCTTGATAAAATTTATAATGGGCTGGGTCTTGGGAAATGGCTCAACATGGGGAAGAACTAAATAAATCATAGTAGCAGAAGTCCATCGTAACAGTTAGTAGTGTACAAAGTAACAATAGTCCAGAAATTTCATATGTCACGATATAATTAGTCTATGTCGATAGTCCGTGATCAACTACCAATCTAAGTTCTGTCCCACCTTGAGATTTGTCAAAGAAATTTATGGCAATTGAGAACCTTTCTCATGTTTGTTGCGCAATCACAATATATGGTAAGTCTTTGGCAGCCGACGCCATTTGCTATTGGAGCGGGACCATTTATACAAGCCACTGCCAAAATGTAACCTCGCATAATAATGGATAGAGATGAGTCGGAGATTAGAAGGATTTCCCTGAAAAATTTGCAAGACCTTCAATTTCGAGGAAGGGATATATGCCCCAGGCTTATCCAGTCTATAGCACCCTGAAAAAAACCGTGATTATTAAGGGCAGGATAATATTTTCAGAAATTCGGTTATACATACAGCAAAAGATATAGGAGGACGCGTAGGAACTTCGTCTTGTATTTTGCCAATAGGTGTCACATCTTTCGCATTGAGAACATTCGAAACACGGGCCTTCAACAGAGCTCTCAGAACCCGACTCCAAATCGTTGTTATCTTCGCTTGTGGCACTACCCGTGTACCCAAGAGGAACTGTATATCCGACAGGAGAGCTGATAGAATGATATCTGGAAGTGGGGATCTACCAAGCGCAGCATTAATTTAGTGAGATCAGAGAAAGAGCGCACAATCCAGCTGCGCAGGTCGCTATTGGGCGCGACAGGGAGATAACAGACCTCACGCACGGGTACAGTTCCTTGAGTCAATATCCTCTTCTTATGCATGGGCCCTGTCCTATATGAAGTATGGACGTACAGCACTTCAATCGGACATCCGGGTACTGAAGCTTTAAAGGGCCAGTGTAGGTCCGGAGTTGAGGAGTAATAGCAGGATGAAGTGACGGACAATCTTGTGGCCAGTCACCATCCAAGTTAGAGTTGTGCACATAAATTGACGCAAGGTTAGGGCACAGGCTAAGGATGGAATAGAATAACGGCATACGATGCGTCATGAGGTCCATTCCAATGTGAGGTTCTGGTAGAGATATCCTTAGGAGCCAGGGAGAAGTGACGTCGCAAATGCGGAATTGTAGCAATCATACCGTAAAAATGTCGTTGAAATGTGTCATGGCGAGAGAATGGCTAAAACATATGGTTGCGGTGCGGGGAATGGTGTTTTTCCGTTAATAGAAAAACACTTCACTCTGACTGTACGGTCAGCGTTAAACCGAACATCAGCAAGCGACAACTCTTCGAATTGCCGGAAGCTAGAGAGTCCCATTAAGACAGATGCGTCGATGACCATGGCATGTAGCCGCAATATCTAGAGCCGGTCGAAGATCAGAATCGATTTTGAGAAAGACGTATACAGAGAACGTCATGCTGCCTGCAGCCTGTTGTTTTGGTGCAAGAGCATGGAACGTCAACATGGGAGGGTTGTATCGGTTCTAGCTTGTACCATGGAATGACCATACTCTTACGAGCGTCGTTAAGTGGGTTCGGGAAAGACCTGTGATTCGTGCAGCATTGGTCAGGAATTCTCGTTGCCAATAAGCATAATTGCCTTGTGTAATTTGGTGATCAAGGGGACCATAGAAGTACTGATCACGGAAGAGAAGCCTGTGACATATATCTCTGAATTTTTGACATACTAAAGCCAGCATTCGCTGCCGAGGTCGGATGCTATGTTCTTAGCCTCGCTCCAGATTTCTACAGGAATCATTTGCATGTATGACGGTTTCCGAGAATGTAGAAAATGATTGGCAGGTGCTCGAAGGTCACACATCCTCTTTATATTCCTTGCATGATGGAACTTAGCTAAAACTGCACTGAGCATCAACATTGTCCTTACCTCGTAAGATGGGTGTAAAAAGCAGTTTAATTGGCTATCAATTTGAATGTGGTATTCAGTAGGGCGAAGGCTTTTTCGTGAGGATAGATAGCAATTAAATAACCTACATAAAATTGGCTTATAAAACTTTGACCCGGAGATGAGGGTAATAGCACGACGCTATAGGAACTGACATAGATTGCTGTTAGCAGTGCTAATTTGAACAACAATAGCTTCCAGTCGACTTCGAACAAGTGTCTGCAGAATAAAGCAAGTAGATAGGTGAATACAAGTCCGAATGGAGCCAAATAAATTGTCTCGTGTCGTCGAGCGCTTTGGAAGAGCACACCATGGATGTGAAAGAAGGGTAGCAACGTTATTGGAAAAGGAGTTGTCAAATCGCTGTTTACATCTATTGGACAAGACCTTTGACTTAATTTGGATGCGGACCATGGGTGACTTCGTGGCGACATGTGTCGATATGTCACACACCTTGTCCCGTTTTCTCACTGAAGAAAATTCTCTGACAATGCCTGTTCTTCACAGTGGTAATCTAACTATAATACAATTATCAAAACTTTACGAAGAGCACAATGTAAGATTAATGGAAGAATACGAAGCATAATAAGCAATACGCGTTGCTACGAAGAATCAAAAGGAATGTAGAGTTTTGAATCAGCACTTTATCCAATTCTTCAACGTTTACGCGAGGAAAAGCAGGGGTGTGGCATTAATTTCCCAAGTCGAGGTGGCAACTTGACCTGGCTTTGGGGGTGACGAGACGTGCATGCGGGTGCTTGAGTTTCTTCAAGACTACTCTCAAGATGTGCTGCAGAGGATTGGGGCTCGTGAGTGACATTCACGCTGTAACTCCAGAGGAGAATCACGTACCCGAATAGAAGCAAGTCGAACTCTAAGGTATTCACGAAAGCCCACCTCATCGCGAAAGACCTCCTCCTCTCCGTTTCCTAAAGTGCTGTCATACTCATCGTCGAAAACAGAGTCTAACTCTACCTCGTCTTCCTCAGAGATGTCGGGCTATTAGGAACTCGTGAGCGCGAGAGCGAAACTAATGGGTGGCTTTACACACCATGCGAAAGCTGCAACCATTGCTATCCTCCAGTCTGAGGTCGATGGTTTTCTAGAGAGATGACGGATGAGTAAGAAATACATCCAGGTAGTGCTTAACACCTACCATGAAGTCCATGGACGACCCTATTGTGCTCGACACAGCGCGCGCCTCGCCGATAGGGTGATGATAGTCTGGGAAATGGTTGGGTTCGGGTTCAGACGTGAGGGCGAGAGTAAAGGACGGAAGGATTCGACGGCGGGGGAGGAAGATCATTCCAGTTCTTAGATACGATATCGTATAGTAGTGCTATCCTAGGCGACAGGATGGAGGACAAAGGAAATGAGTGTAGAGAGGAGAGGATGAGAGTCTGGGGGCTGACACGGGTAGAAAAGGACGCCGTCTCTGAAAAAGAAGAGGCGCCACCGAAGCTCAAGTCAAAAAAGAAAGGTCCCCGCGACACATATTGCGGGAGCAAGCCTGAGCCACGAAATCGGGGCACGCGGCAATTGTATGAACCAGTCACATCTGGGGAATCGTGCTTCCAGATCGAGGATAGAGTGATATCCACATCGGGTTGCGGACCATTTCAAAATGCTCCCCAGATTTTACCTCCGTCGACGGGAGCGCTGCACGAGATCTGCTCCTGCTCGAAGGGGCCGAAGATGCTCAGGGTTGTGGTGGTACTGGGAGTCGCGCATACGTGAGCTGCTGCCCGTGTCGCGGTGCTGAGAGTGCTGGAGCATTTCATACGAGCTAGGAGGGCGGGCAGCTGGGAAGATAATGATGGCGGTCACTGAACGGGTGTCATTGGATGAACCTACAGCCTGGCGTGTCAAGTTCAACCTCCACCATAACTACTTGGGTTTGACCGGCTCTAGATCTTCGCGTTCTCGAAAGATTTCTATCCTGTGGACCTCACTAAGGAGTCGCCGAGCGCCGCTTATAGGCTGTAGTCTGCAAAATCCATTCGTCAACATCCATTCAGCGGCCTGCGGGGATAACCGATACAAGGTTCAAAAACACAGAATGCTTTCGCAGCAAGTGGGGTGGCATCGGCCTTGAACGTGTAGCCCTCAGCTTCATCAGAAGACACGAGAGCCCATGAAGGAATGCTGGCCAAGGATGCTTCACGCTCCCAGTACGCTCTTCTGGGGATCTCATCTAGACGAGCTGCAATGATGACTGCTGCTTCGAAAGCTTTGGATTGACGCTATTCCACCCTCAATATACTGGCGATCTCCATGCATAACGCGCACCTCGCCCTCTCCTCTTGTACCTGCTGTACGTGGGGAACACTGTGCTCGGACCACATGTGACGTGACGTCACTGTCACATCAAGTAGAAGCAGAATAGTGAGTCACTTCCCTCTCATCAACCACCAGTGAGTATGCTCCTAATGCACATAATTCAGAAACCAGGAGTGCGTCTGCACATCTAGAGCTGTGAGAAGTGCCAGAAGAGGCCGGAAATGTCAAGCCAGAACCGCAAGAAAACCAAAATGACTGCATGTCTGTATCGCCCATGGAACGAAGACCATGATTAGTCGAAGAGCAATCCCGGCAGCGGCGACAAGAAATAGAAAGAAAGCGATACGCAAGATCATGAAACAGAGACTCACCATGAACCAAAAGACCTATAGCTCAGGTCGATCTGAGTGATATCCTTCTCCCGGAATGCCAGGGGAAACGGAGCTTTCGCCGCCTGTCCAATAATTACTGTGCCTCGAAAACTCATGAGAACAGCAGCTGGAAGCACGACAAGTCTTTGAGCAGCTAATGGACGCCGTTCAGACCTCTCCGAGTGACTATGAAGTCGGGATTCCGCAAGTTGAACTAAGGCGACAGCTAGAAGCCTTAAAGCAAGAAAATACCCCGGGCGCTAGTAGCTCTCCATAGTCCTAGCGACGCCGAATGAGTACGAGGCGGTCCTCGCCAGGCCGATGACTTTGAGGAGAGCGTCGTGGATAGCGATTTTGCTCCTAGGTTGTCGCTCGCGCGGGTGGGCAGTCGGTAGCGCTTCGGTTTCGCTAGGGATATGGAGGTAGCCAGGGCGCAGGAGTTTCGGGAAGAAACCCCTATGGCATGAGCTGCTATACCCCGTCGACTGTGAGGCTACCATCTAGCAGAAGATAGTATAGGGAGGCGAGTCCATCCATTGCAAATTTGCAAGGTGCTGATCAAGTAGGGAAGAAGAGGGATAGGTTTCTAAAAGAGCCACGATGTGACGATCCACTGGCGGCGGAATGGCGGTGATCCAAAACGCAACCCCTATTTCGGGGCACCCCACTGGTCCCCAATCCGCACTCGACCTCCTGAGCATCCTCATAGAGCTCTGTGACCTCCCATATCCTCCTTTTAGCTTCCCATGATGTTGTGGTTTTTTTTTACGATTTATCTCTACCTTCCGACCATCCCCTTTTTCTCTGATCCTTCTGCCTCAAAACATCACCACACTCCAACGTGACACAGCTCGACATGCCAGCGATTTATAGCTTTCTGACCTACACGGATTTTCGACGAAAGCGATGGGCTATAGGAATTATAGTGCCTGGAAAGAAGATGACTACTAAGGCCAGCGGTCAGCTGGAAGTCGCTGGTGCATTGGAGCTGTGGTTGTGGCACTCCATCAACGGTGGCCGCGCCTCACGCCTCCACCCACCACCTCTACATGCGACATAGATGCTGCCACCTGAGCTGGTTCGATCCTTCTATCTTATTTCAAAGACTGTGTAGTTGCTAAGGCTTGGATAGATTCGAGCAGGATTTACGCTTTCGACAGTAGCGAGGAGCGGCGACGCGCTGCAGCCGCTTTTCTGGGATAGAATCTGATTTCAGATCTTGTTCAAGTCGGCGTACATGTTCAGTGGTCCGTTCTTGCTTTGAACCTGGAGGCGGGATGACCATGGGACTCCGAGCAATTGTATTGGTCTCAAACCCCTTTTACGCACGCAGAATCTTTATTTCTTCAGATCTCGTTCGAACCGATTTCTTCAGCCGCTATAGGTAGAGTCAATTGTTCAACTTGAGTTTATCTCACTTTCCCTACATGTAGCAGACTTTTCGCGAAGCGCGATGGCGCAATAACCTTAGTAAACCTTTCATCTCGCAGGAAGTAATGCTTATTACTAGTTATCCAACTTGACGTAGCTATCATGCGTTTTATCTACCCAGCTCCTTTGCGTTCTCAACGTCAATTTCTTACAGCCCGATTCATCCTATAAGTCGTTGCCGTAAAAGACCCTCCCGAGCCAGCTCTTAAATCTCGAAACCCGCGTATTTTGGCACTCCTGCTCCTGTAACGTCTCATCCCAACCACGTTTGCTATCTTCCATCCATAGCGAGACATTCCAGAATTTCATTAAATTGTTCTCAACCGTCGACCCCAACGCCCGCACCGACGCGGTGAATGTATCGCTCTCCAACACCGGGCAGATGCCCTTATGCATGATAAACAGAGCTTTGACTTTACCCACAGGCCAATGGGTGATAAACGCCCAGTAATACGGGTTGTGAGCTTCGGCGCCTGGGTCATGTCGGTAGTGATGCCTCGCAGCGATGCTGAACGCGAGAAGAAATAACAAATGTCCTTGACCAATCGCCTTCTGGTCCCAGCTCTTCCAGCTGACCCTGCTATCGTGCAGGAAGCAAACAATGGCGAGGGTAGTTGCGAGGACGGAGTACGGTAAATCGCAAATCACGAGCATTTGCGCGATATATAAGGAGAGCTCGGGGTGCATTGGAAGGTTCGCCGGCCCGTTGAAGCAGGGGAGGATACTACATTCGAACAACGAGGTGAGGTATGCAGCGACGAAGCGTGCAGGCATTTCCTGCCCGAAATACGGGTCCTCGGTCAGCATCACGCGCGGGTAGGGCACGCGGGTGACTAAGGAGCGGGGGAAGTTGTAGTCGCTCGGGACATAGAAGAATCCCATTTTCTTGGGAATAAACGGGTTGGGTATCGATGTTCTGGCGTGTAGAACGGAAGTAGGCCGTTGGGAAAGAGATGTGAATGGCCCAGATGTGACCAAGTAGTTGGGGGAAGAGGTTCGAGGAGGAAGCAGATTTCGGTACCGGTCTGCCGCGATGGTTTTCTGTGCTTCGGAGTCGTCGAATCTGACAACCCGGATTTTTGGAAGGGCACCCTCCGCAGCTGTTAATGGAGCGAGAGGATTAATTTTGGTGTGAAAACACGCATTCCAAGTTGACAATACGGGCATTATAAAGATATTGATGATTTGGACGAACAAAAGGGCTGTTAGATGATAGTGATATTAGTGAAGAACGAGGGGAAAGCTCGGGGAACGGAATTTATATCTTCCCTATCTATACATCTGAGACATCCACCGACTACATTCAAGGCCCCGCCGAATACAATTCTCTGACTCGGCGAGCTCGTAAGGCTGAGACTGAGACACTGGCAATGCGCACGCACTTATCATCTTGAGGCGCGCCGATCCGACACAGCCGCCCCAGGGCCGGAGCTCTATACCGTGACAAGTGCGTGACGCGCGTGTTTTTAGCCGTTCAACCAGTTTGGAGTCATCTCCTCGTGCAACCTTTCTTACCACTTACTACTATCCTATATATACCGGAGGCAGCCTGTGGACGTCAACGCGCCCACTCCAACCCCTCCATAATGGCCTCTATTCTGCGACAAAGGGCTTCCCTGATACCCAGCAGCACCAAGCGTTTGTATGCGACCCAATTTCCGCGCTCGCCACCACCGTCACAGCAGCCTATTGTTGAGCTGTTCACGGAGACATCGCGACCACGGCCGTACTATGCAAAGCATCCTCCATTCAGAGATCTGCCCAAAGCAAGAGTGCGTCTCCTAATTTACGTTTAATCCACTAGCAGCTCACCGTTTTGCGATCTCTAGCGCCCATGGCCTGCAATTGTTGCAGTGGGAGTCATTGGATTGACTTCGTGGGCCTTGTTCATGAAGTATGTTGCGAATGAAGAGATGCTCGCAAGCTCTGTCTTCCGCTCAATCGTGCGCTCGGTGAGGGAGAATGCTCAACTGCAGGAGGTGCTGGGCGACGCCATTCGGCCTCAGCCGGAATGGTGGCTTAACGGAGATCCATTCATCAATGGCCATGTACGTCTTTATCTCTGCTGTGGTTCCTTGCCTGGGCCGTGCTAGGCTACAAGTCATAATACTGATGTACCGACTAGATCAACCAGCTTCAGGGGAACATAGACGTCTGCTTCAGAATACGAGGGTCAAAAGGTACGAGATTTCTTCATTGCTATTTTTGGTTACTCATGATGTATCTCACCTTCAGGCTCTGGTACACTATACTTTACCAGTATCCGAAAAGAGAAAGGAGTTCCCTTTACCATACGTGCGTCGTCCCGTCTATTCTGTCCTGCTCCTGCTATATTTTGCTCATGATCCTCTATAGTTCGTTTCAAAGTCATCTGTGATGATGGTACAGTTATCAATGTAGATGCCGCCCCTGTATAATAATCTCTACCTCTATTGGAACAAATCTATTTCGTGGACATCGGATAGCGACTCTGGAGAACGCTGACCGTTGTAGCCAATCTTTCCGTGGTATAGAGCTCATGTTAATCGGGGGCACTGACGAAAGTGCGGCCACACAGGTCCCGTGCCGTCGGATCTTGCGGGAGCCAATAGCAGGCGAAACTTTTGTTTGGTTCTAGTGGATTTACCACACGGACCGGCTCAAGGCTCAAGTTCAACATATCACATGTAACGCACCATAATACTTCTCTCTTGTGATATTTGCCGTTAACCTTTCCGTGGCGCTTCTATTATAACTAAAGCACATAGATAGCCTAAATACTCAGGGAAATTGGTTTCTTCTCAATCTCGGTTTCGATCTCGGCGAACTCTACACGGACCTGTACGTCGGGCTTCTAAACGGCTCGCTTCTAAATATCTCGAAGTTTGCAAGCCCCGCCCGTCTAGAAATAATCTGTCAACATATATCTAACAGAATGTAACCGGACGATCTACACAACACTCCTGATCATGCCACGCTCTAAAGCTTCAACAAAGCGAAGCGCATCTACACCCTTCGGCAGATCCTTGAATGGCAGCTCGGCCTTTGCTGCTATATATTATCTGCGAACAGGTTGCAGTGGATCTCGATCAAATCAGCCGCTTCCTGAAGAGTACACCCTCTCTCCTCCATAAGCACTGTAGTGATAGCATTACTTACGTCTCCTCTGGCCTGCTCCAAGTCGTACGAAACGCATTCTTCCGGAAGGAATTTAGATCTACGAAGCAAAAGAAGCCACAGAATACTATCTTACGTTGGATCAGTTAAAATAACTTGCAGTTGCCCAAAGGTATCCAAGAATGTCGAATCTCGTCCGGAAGATCAATACCCAACGCACATTCGATGATCGCAATTCATAATGTGACATCGAGTAATATATGTGGCGAAATCCGGAATTTCATTCGTCTCTCGCAGTTCCGCCTCAAATGTGATAGCGTTGGTATAACTTTTAACCTCTTTAATGAAACGTTTCATGTTGTTGGGACCTACTCAAGGAAAAGATCTTTCTCTGAATTTGCGAGTGGTGGGATTCTCATAAATTTTTGAGCAGTCAGTAATTTGGGTGAGCACGCACGACTTCATCATCTTAGCCGGAATAGAGCCGTCATCCTACCCAGAATCTCGGAGGAGTTTAAGTACTATCTGGCCTGTATATCCAGCGTCTTTATCCGACTGCTCATCGGTTATTTTATCGAACACTTTAACAGTATTAACCTCTGATTCAGAAATGGCGAGTCTCTTCTGCATGCGACATTAAGCATAATACCTGTAGCTTGCCTAATCACAGACGACTCTGATCCTTTCTTGATTAATGTACGAATATACATATATACATGCAAGACAAACGGCTCAATCTGTCCGGAGAAGACTCTTCCTGTCTGGAATTTGGACATCACGACTAAAAATCCACGCGTGTGCCTCTGCCTCCTTATAGTGCGGATTTGTAGCATCTTTAACGCCTCCTCATTCTCTAACGAGATAGGCTCCCTTAATTTAGTACTCAGCCATTTTATCTGCTTATGAATGAGGAAGAAGGGGAAATAGCCCAGTTGTATTATAGCTGAGTGATGGACCTTATACGAAACTGCCGGGCATTGTGAAAATGCCGCGACAGTATCATACATCTAATAAATATTCCATACATTTTTATAACCATCCCATTGATTGCCAGCTGACTTTTATCTGACTGAATCATGACTACGGCACAATATAAATCTGAATTTTGCCATACAAAAGTCGGACCTGCAACTGACTTTTGTCAGACCATGTACTGACTACATGCAGACTACATTGCTTACATCGGTCCATTTCTTATCAAAAAGATCAGACTGATGTCTGACTTCGGTGGTCAGAAAAAACGACATTTTAGTCAGATAATGCCATTTGCTGACTGAAGTATGACTATACGCGGAATTTTCGCTTTTACTGAGCGTCAGTGGTCACATCAACTTGGCGTCAACGTTGCGCGTCAATTGCGCGGCAGTCTGAGCCGATCATGGCACCCACGCGGCATTTTCTCTTGGCCCGAAACTGCTGGTCTTCAATCCCTCAATCAAGGCTATCCGGTGACAAGATTTTATGCTTGATAACTCCATTAGGCAGATACTTAATTTACTTCCGCCTATGTATCAGCAAATATTAACTACAACTCCCGCAGTGAGCGGCGGAGATGGCCTGAAGCAGTGTCGCAGTGCTTGGACAGTAGTGATGATGTAGTCTACAAACGCTGGCGGTACATACTTACAGTACTGTCACGTGGTCAGGTGTAGCCTACCAATATCTACGCCTACACCGTTAGAATGCGATTTTAACGTTATCCCATCATAATCCAACGTGTATGGAGAGTATGAGAGCAGCACTCCGATACTCAATTTGTGCGACAGGTAGTATGGTTATCAACTATGTCGTCAGCGCACAGTAAAAGTATGTCGGCCTATCGAAACTTTGGGTGCTGAGGCATTAGATATTCAAGAGGGCATTGGGAAGACGGACTTAAAGATGCCGCATTTGTACTACGACTCCGAGAGTCCAGCAACATTGCACTTGACTTCATAACCACTATCCCCTTTTGTATTAACCATGAGTATGCAAAGACCATAGGATCTAGGAACTCAGAACATAGCTGCAGCTACCTACACTTTCCCATCTATTACCATTTCTTTGTACTCGGTGGCTTTTGATATAAAATTTGACTGCACGAGTGGGCTCTATATGTCCTAAAAGAAATTTGTTTCTTCTCAGTCTCGGCTTCAACCTCGGCGAACTCTACATAGCGGTGCGGAGTATAACTAGTCGCGTGTTTTCCACCTCCAAACGGCTCACTTCAAAATATCTCGGAGTTTGCATGCTCCACCTATTCAGAAAGGATGAATAAATGTATATAAATATGAAAGTAAATAGGCGACTTACATCACATTCCCTATCATGAAGTGTCCTAAAGCATGTATATATTGATGTGCAGCCAGGCTATTTGGGAGATTTTTGGATGATAACTTGGATTTCTCTACCAGATATGTATCTTGGAATTGATTGCAGCGGATCCCAAGAAAATCAACAGCCTCCTGAAGAGTGCAACTTTTTTCTTTCATGAGCACTGTGATGATGTTGTTATTCGCATCCCCTTTAGCCTGCTCCAGGTCATACGAATAGACGTCCTTCAGGAATCAAATCACATAAATCCAAAAGGCGAAACAGACCAGAAAAATTCTCTCTTACATTGCACCAATTAAAATAATCGGCTGCAGCTCCATATGCATCCAGGAATGTCGAATCCTGCCACATCTCATTCGGGAGATCAATACCCAAGGCACATTCAACGAGCGCAAAGCACGTCGTGATGGCGCTGTTATCTCGGCGGCGATTAGTGAATGAGGCGAAGTCTGGCACTTCGTTCCTTTCTCGCAGCTCTGCTTCGAAGGCGACGGCGTTAGTATAATTTTCAACCTCTTGAAGGAAACGGTTCATGTTGTTAGGACCTGCGTAATGCCGAATTCTTTCACTGAATCTGCGAGAGCGTGCGTGGATGTTCTCATGAATGTAGGAAGAAGATAGTCAGGATGGAGGTACTTACGACTGAATTATCTTAGCAAAAATGGAACCATCATCCCACTCTGGATTTAGAAGGCCCTGGAGTATTATCCAACCTGTATATGCAGCTTCTTTGCCTGTCTGGTCATCGGTTACTTCGTCGAATACCCACAAGATATTAAACTGCCAAGGAGTCTCTTCTACATGTGACAATGATTAAAGATCACATATCTTACCCAATCGCAGACAACTCTGAATCTTTCTTTATCAGCGTACGGGTAGAGATGCGATGCCAATAGCTCGCTTTGTCTGGCAAAGGCTCTCTTCTTATCTGGAACTTGGACGTTATAACTGATAATCCACTCGTGCGATTCTGCTGCTACTTCTTTTTAGTGCGGGTTGGTAGCATCTACAACGCCTCGCCATTCTCCAACGAGATCGGGAAGAATAAACTGTCGCGTGTCAAAGTCTGTCACCATGTTATCTGCGTACGATGTTGAAAGATAGCGAAGAGAATTAGTTCACATGTGTAGTCGAGCGACGACTCTTTATACAAAACTTCTGGTATCTATTATCTTTCATCTAATAAGGTTATCCACGGACCGTTTTTATACTCAGTTCCTTCATCGGACAAATAAGTTTCATTCCCCTATTACCAAAGAGTAGATATAATCTCGAGGTTCATAGAAAAGATAAGAGGGCGGCGATGTGATCCTTTCATCATCTGACGTGTTACTGTGTGTATATAAAGTATAAGTAGGAGCAAAGTAGGAGCAGTAATTTCCATTCTCTACTTGCTGAAAGATTCTGCGGTTATTGGCTATGTGGCCAACGACGAGACACCCGAAGACATGGGTAGAGGCGAAGCCACGGCAAGCCTTGCGCCCAGGAAGCCATTTCGAATCTTATAAATAGCTCCAAATAAATCCGATCCGGCTGCCAGAAACTCTGCAATTCGCTTCATAATATTGTTAAAATAAACAACACAATCTCGACGATATCGAAGGCAGCTTGTCCCTGGGGGGGGTAGGGCAAAGGGGGAATAGGGGCAAATGAATGAGTACATACAACAATTGTAGACTACATGTATACTAGAATATTGCGAAATGAATATATAAATGTAATCAGCTATAGAAAAAGCCACAAATATGCAAATTAAAGGGAAACGGATATATCGAAAATGCAGTGCATCACGAAACACTTGCAAACCGTGATCCGATATTCCAATATGTGCTAAGCGTTTAGTATCGCTATTACTGCCTAACGACCTCTGATTCATCGAACACAGCAAAGCCTTTGTACTCAAGATTTGGTGGACTCCGACGGAGCGTAACGAGACGCGTACGTTGAATTTCTAGATGATGAGCTCCGAAGTATCTCTGACTTTCAAAGCTCCATCTGTTAAACATTTCAGCAGAGAAGTTTCAGATAAAAATGGCCTCCTTACACAACATTTCCTATTATCCAATGTCCCACGGCTTCGATGTAGCGGGATGCATCTGGCCCGACAGATGGGTCGTTGGAAAGCAGATTGGCCTTCGCTGTCAGATATTTGTTCAAGAATTGGTCGCACCGAATACCGATCAAGTCAGCGGCCTCCTGTAGCGTGCACTTTTCCTCTTTCATGAGCACAGTGACGATATTGTTGGCGGTGTGTCCTTTCGCTTGCTCCATGTCGTAGGAATATAAATCCTGAAATAATTGATGGAATTATGGTTCAGAAACATGAAAGCATCACAGAATCCTTACGTTGGCCCAGCAAACATAATCCACAACAGCCCAAAAAGCGTCCAAGAACCCCGAGTGGTGCCATATTTCGTTAGGAAGATCAATGCCCAAGGCATATTCAACCAATGTAAGGCACACTGGCACTGCGCTATTGTGTCGTCGAAGAGGAATGAACGAAGCGACGTCCAGAACTTCATATTTCTCTCGAAGCTCGGCCTCGATACCGACAGCGATAGTATACTCTTCGACAGCTTTAACGAAGCGACTCATGTTTTTTGGACCGGCGCGACGATAAAGTCTTTCTTTGAATCTGAAATATTTGGATTAGACTTCTCATGAAATTGGAAAGTGTCTGGTAGCTTCAAGTTTAAGGAATAGAATTACGTACGTTTTTGTCATATTAGCAAGGCTAGAACCATCATCCCAGTCAGAATTCTGGAGAGCTTTCACCACTATATGGCCTGTATTTGCCGCTGCTTTTCCCGTCTGGTCATCGCTTAGCTCGTCCACCACAAACAACAGATTAATCTGACAGCTAAATATTAGCGACTCCTTGCGCCTGCAAAAACTGATTATACACACCCAATCACTGATCGTTCTAAACTGCTCGTAGTCTGCATAAGGATACGCATGAGAGCAGAGCAGCTCGCTCTGCCCAGACACCAGATATTCTTTCTTCCTATCCGAAAGGATGTTATAACTTGAAACCCAAGCTCGTGATTCTGCCGCTGCCTCCTTGTAATGAGGATTGGTTGCATCTCTCAAGACAAATTGGCATGACTTCAGAAGATCTGGAAGGATGAATTTCTGACTGGTGTCCACCATCGTCTTTCTGAGAGGGGAAGATATGGGTAATGATAATTGTGCTTGGGGATGGTGTTCAGTCTTTTATATCCAATATCTAGGGTGATTTAAACCAGAAACTGTGAACTCGTCATCATCAAAGAATCAAGGACATGTGGAATTGAAACACTAGGTATATAATAGATTCTGATGATATCCGGGAGTTCATCCATATAATATGGCCCTATATTCTGTGTATTTCTCATCATATACCAGACTCTCCTCTTTCTTATTTCCAGAAGAGGTAATCCTTCTTCCCAGACAGAGAGATTTTTATCCGTCTACTCTTGCAAATGGGTGTAAGATACCACGCGGAACTTGCACCGTCCGTAGGAATGTAAAGGTTCGAATGATACAATGTTCCGAGACATCGCAATTATCCACGGAGGGCATATACTAGGATACATATAATGATCGTGGCCGTAGGAAGCCGTAGCATACTGAAATTAGTGGTGAGCATAAATTTATACTGGAGTTTGTAGCTCCACATATCAGTGATAATTCCGGCAAAGACTAACTTATGTTTGATATTTCCGTGCATAATATGTTGTATATTTAAGCTGTGAGCGTGCCACTACGAAGCCAATTATCTTCTGGGAACCTAGAAGCTTTCAAGTTTTACTGGTGATATCAAAAATTACACGGCAGCGTAATATACGACACATTCGTTTGACGCAGAAACAAATCGCCTGGTATTCTATAGGCTATAAATTTAAACCGCCTAACAGTTCGGTCTTGACTACTAGTGGAAGCTACCAATTTTGCAAACATGTATCTGTGCGTTAGTTTCGCCTTCCTTTGAGGTTTCCTCGGAATATACATGGGGGTTTATAATTAGCTCATCTAGGAGTAGTAGTCATGAGTCAACCAGTCCAATAGGCATCATTTGTAACGTCATGCAGTACTTGTCAAGGGAAACCGGTAGCCTTAACCGTCGTGCTATTTATCAACCAAGAAAGATAAAATGCAAAAATAAGACACTCCTTCATTGAACAGTGAAATGATTCAAGTCAGCGAGGGGGATACTGGCGGAGGAATGTTAGATACGATGATTACGGACCGGACATGTCGGAAGGCGCTGAAGCCGGAAGTGGACCCTCTGGTCTAACTTCCTGTTGGTGAACCCATAACAGCGACATAAAGTGATTGCATTTGATCTGGGGATTAAGTCTAATGAAAGCACGATGGAGTATTGTACTAAGGTGAGTTGTCATACGAGTCTATCATGGATTACAATAATTATGTACAGCGTCCGATCTCTCACGTCCCTAGAAACAAAGTAAAGAGATTGAGAATGACTGACAGCGATGGTATCTGGTACCAAAGGATTGGGAGGCAGGTTAACAGTGCTTCCACATCTTGACGTAATCGCTGTTGAAGGATTGAGGTCAATATCCCGTTGTCAAGAGCACAGATAATGGATACGTACACGATCATGGCACGATCCTCGACACTTGAAGGCCAAGTCGGATACCATTGAGTCTGCTTCTTAGCGAAGTCGAGCATAGCATCTATAGCGACAGAGAATTAAACCTCTGTCAAACTAATTAATAAATAGAAGAAAGCTTACTGCCGGAACCATCCAACCAAGGCTTATCACCTTGAGCTTCCGGAAACCACCCGTTCGTTGACCCCACTGCGACATTCATGATGAGGTAGAAGTCTGCGTAAAATAGGTAAATATCGACAGGAATATAGACCAGAATAGCGAGGTAGCATACTCTGATCAAATGGAGTAGCATTTGTGCCGTTAAGCCAGGGATTTTGGAGTGGCGCAAGACTCGATCCATTGAAGATGACCTCAGGGAAATCTCCACGCTCGAAGAAGGGCTTGTTGAAGGGGAAGTCAAGAAGCGTATGGAGGCGCGAGTCGACATAGATTCGTCTTATATCCAAAAGTGGATAAGTAAATGCCAGATTAGAATAAAGGCGAACTATAAACGCACAAGAATTTCTCAGTCCACTCCAGAGCATAGGTATGGAAGTCGTCTGCAAATGACTTGCGCCGGTCCGTCCACCAACTGTAGGAGTGGGAGACGCCGTTAAGATTTTGGGCAGGACCCCAGTTCAGTGAGCCTTGAACGTAATTTGAGCCGCTGGGAAAAATGGTAAACAAGCTAAACCGGTTTTCTTGTTGAAGGGGTACGTACTGGGCAGTGTAACGAATGCCATTTCCTCGAGACTCAACGATATCAATCTCACCTACGGTTTGGGAGTTAAGAAATGAACCCACAACCGGGAGGTATCAAAATGTGCTCACCGCTCAAAGGCCAGGGCCCATACTTATTATCAGTCGGCAGCATCCAAAGGGCAGGCCATAACTGGTAGAAACGAAGCAGAAGCATCAATAACTAGTTGACTTTCACGATTGCCAGCAGTGCGCCCTTACCCAGTCACTAAATGCCCAAAGAGCCCCAGTCAATCTCAGGCCACTTTGTTCTAAAAAAAGGACGCTACTTACCCGTGCGGCATCTTCGCTCTTATCTCCACCCGGCCGAATCTGATGCTTGCGCTGTTCCGTGTCGTGAGACGTGCGCTTTGGACAGGATTGATGATCATCCCGGCCGTAGAATTACTAACTGCGCTGCACGCGCGCGTGTACCCTGCCGTGTCGAATACCCGCTGTCCATTTTGGGTGATGAACCCTCCATCAGGGTGCGTCAAGTTGAACGTGCATCCAGTGATGTTGTACACGGTCCCGTCGAAGACGGCGTCGTGCCCTATCTGATCTGAGGTGAGCGTGGGCACGATGTAGAGCATCCCGTCTTTGACGAAGGAGTTATTCTGCGACGCCGTGGCCATCTCGAACTCGCCGTTTCCGAAGCCGTCCATGTTGACTTCGCGGAAGAAGGAACCATTCTCACCAAATACGGCCTCCTCGTTGTCGAAGTTCTCGTCCATGACAATACAGAGAGGCTGACGGTCCAAATTGACGTTCTTGTAGCCGAAATAGCACTGCGTGATACCCCCAGCAAGACCGAGGATGATGACGATATATGTGAGGAAGTAAGCAAAGCGAGCACGCGGGTTGGGCTTGTCGTTCCACGGCTTGGGCACTGGCTCGCCATCTGGTATAGCGTGCGATTTCATCCGCGGGGCCTTGGCCCTTGGCGCGCTCCCTGGTGTTGCTCCAGGAGAGACGTTGCCAGAAATAATGGTGAACCGCGCTGAAGAGCGAGCGGAGACCCCGGGCTGGGAGAAGGGATTGCGAAGGGCATTGACACTGTCGTTGGAGAAGGAGACGTGAGACGGGCTGCGTACGGAAGATGGTCGACTGGAGAGAGGAGAGGCAAAGGGGTCGCTTAGGAGCGAGGTAGAGGAGGCGGCCGTGACGGGGCGGCGAGTGTCGACCGACGAGTTCTGGGCATGTGCGGCCCCAGTGGTAGTAATAGCAGGAGGAACCTTAGCCTGAGTATCAGAAGAAGACATAGCGAGCGCAAGCGTAAAGGAATGTGATGGTTTCGCGGGAACCGGAGGGGGCCTACGTACAAGCTTAGAGGGGGCCTTTATCACCAGAGTGCAAGCACGATTTCTGCCTGGAAGACTTTACGCCAGTAATAAGTTGCCCGCTCAGACGCCCCCTTCCTGGCGAGGTACTATCTATCCATTGGCTTCTGTCAGAAAAGGGATTGTATTGTTCCGGGGGGTGAGCAAATCGCGATTGCATTGGGCGAGCCAAGGGACAGCATGTCGAAGCCTGACATGAGATGATCTGGTGTCATCGCGCGGGAGTTTGTGCGACGAAGCGTGTCTACAGTCTGGGCCTGCACAGGAATTGTTGTATTATACAAGTTACGTGAGGCTGAAAAGAGGCTTCTCTAAGTCCCTGAGGTTCTGCCGTGCCGGTGCTGAGAGTGCTGAACAGTGTGCTCCATCATGATCAAGCTTCTGAGATGCTTCGGGGGTAAACAGTAAATGAGATATCTGCACGTGGGAACTTGTAATTTTGCTTATCCGAGGTGACTCTTCAGTGTTTTCTCATCACGTCAACGTTACGGTCTGGCTAACGAAGAGCTGGCGATGGCATATTGAATGTAGAGCCATGCCGACGTTAGACACATTCGATGAGACTGAGCAGATCGCCCTGACAATGTTTACCAGAGCGTCGGAAGCTGTGCTATGGGAAATCGCTTGTCTGGACTTGAACGCAGAAAGTTTATTCAACGGCGAGCTTGGAAGATGCTCGGAGGAGAAAGCATCAGAGGTCAGATAACGCAACTGAGTTATTAATTTTATTCTGAACTCACAAATACAAGGGACGAGCGAGGCACATATTGCTTAAATGTACAACTTGAATGAATCGTGCTCGACAGTGGGCGTCATGTTTCTAATATTCCTGGCGTCTAAATCCGAGACACCCAGATAACAGGGATCGTAAATTTTCTAAAACCAGGTTCTGATGTGAAGCAAAAAATAGGTACTTTTTTATCGCCGGGAGTTCTGGAGGTGAACGGTATAGGAGACTGGAGCGTTCGTGGCAATCAAAGGGAAATATAGGCCCCGATAGGAGACCTATTAGAGCGATCTGCGTGACGAAAACCCCAGTAGAGCAAGTTCATTATGATCTGACAGGATGGTCGAGGAACAGGAACACTCGGAAGAAAAAATATCGTGCTGACGAGGAGCGGACACGCTGCCAGCAGTTACCGATGGGAGTGAATCAGACAGGAGGAAAAGAAGAGCTGAGGCGATGTCACGATGTGACTGATACTGAACGCGATGTAGAGTGTCACACATGCTGGCATCTGCCACCACGCCAGCTCGGTGCAAATTCAATCTAAGTTTGCTAAGGAATCTCGCCCTGTTCCTTGTCAGTCTCTGAACCTGGCGTGCCTCCCGGAACAGATACCAATTGCTGCTTCGATGTATAAAGTCCTCACCCGCCGAAATGGCCCTCTGGCTCCGCTCTTGTCCTCCTGCGAGACGGCTGCTGTTTTTCCCCTCTCCCTCTACCCCACGAGTTATACTAATAGGTGTTCGCGAGTTTTTTCCCATCTTAACCCTCTTTCGTAATCAGATAGAATCATGTCTGTCGTGACTATTCACAACAGCGACTATGACTTGTGGGATGCATGGTTGCACAAGATTTGTGAGTAATTGTTATCTATATGTTGTCGATAAGAGTTTATGGATTTTTGTGTAGATGAGAGCACGCAGCAGCACAACTGGTTCATGCCGACGGAGGACATCATCTCCACCGGTGTGTGCATGCGCGTAGAGGACGGCTACTTCAGAGTTTTCCCCTACGAGAACCAGGCGCTCATTCCCTTCGAGGCCGCGGTGCGAAGGCTTAACCCCGTCGTAGCAGTAAAGCTGCGCAATGCGTCCATCCATGCCGCCATCCGCAAGATGTAAGTTGTTTTCCTAAACTCGCATCTGTCAAATGTAGCTTAACCGTCACGTCCTGTCATCCAGGGAACCAGGTGATGACTCGATCTACATCGATCAGAACACCCGTATACAGGTCCTCGATACCATTGATCTTCTCCCTCAAGCTGAAAAGGACCAGTGCGGTGCTTTCATCGTACGTCTTCTTTCTACATACATGTATGCTTCGATGTCCCATCAACAGTCGAGCTTACCCCATTTATTCTATATAGCGCGACGAGCACGCCCTCGTCCTCTGGTCCTACGCCATCGACAGCATCCTTCCCTTATGCAGGGAATTCGACGAAAAACTCATCAAGCACATCTGGCGTACCCGTGCGATCGCGCGTAAGCCCGTAACGCCGTCCACGATCAGTGCCGGATCAGAAGCCCCGTCGACCGTTGGATCTCAGTCAGACTTGAACGAGAAGCGTCAGGCGGATGTCCAGATTGAGGAAGCCAAGCCAGAGGCGGAGGCCCAGCCCGTCCAGCAGGCGCCCGCGAAGAAGTCGTGGTGGAGCTGGCGTTTGCAACCCCGTGATCCGAATGCTCGTCCTGCACCTAGTGAGGGCGACGCGGAGAAGGGACCTGGTAAGAGGAAGGAGAGGAAGCTGATGCTGTTCGGCCCGTTTTATGCGGGGTGTGGTGCCGCTCTTTCTACTTGTACGTGTTCCCGTTATGAGGTGTGCTCCAGACTAGAGATGCTCAATTACCATGCAATAGACTTCATGTCCGCTGGTGTTTCTATTCTACTGCAAGAATACGCCCTCGACGGCAACCCCACTCGTTTTGCTTTGATGGCTACGCTGCCCATCATCTACGCCGTCTCCCTGGTAAGCTATTTTCCCTCAAAACCCGACGTATTCTGACTCCGTTTGCAGTTCTTCTGTCTCCAGCTTGTCGGTAATCTGTCCCTCATGTTCGTATTTTCTTCCTCAGCATTTTTCTTTGCTAAACTCGATGTGATTAGTTTTGGCCCCGTTGCCCAGTACCACGAGAATTCCCAGTACTACTCTGCCGTCAAGCCCGAGCCCAATCCCGAGATCGACAACAACCTCCCGCACATCACCATCCAAATGCCCGTGTACAAGGAAAGTCTCGAGCTAACCATGTGAGCCAAACTTTCTCCCACACTCCTTGTACGCCGTCAATTCTAACTGCCCATACCTCATAGTGCCCCTTCCGTGTTCTCCGTCAAGAAAGCCATGCAGACGTACGCCCGCCAAGGCGGTACCTCCGCGATCTTCATTTGCGATGACGGCCTGCAGCTCATCTCCGAGGAAGACCGCAAGGAGCGCATTGCCTTCTACGCGAACCACAACATTGGCTGGACCGCCAGGCCGGGACATTCCAATGCCCCTGATGGGTTTAAGCGCGCTGGTAAATTCAAGAAAGCTAGCAAGTACGTCCGCATTTCCTATCTATCTCAAGACTTTTTTGACGAGAAGGCGAACTATAGCATGAATTACGGTCTCGCATTGTCCCTCAAGCTGGAGAAGTTCCTCACGCAGCTCGAAGCCGAGGGCGCGGAGGACACGCTGGAGGAGTGCCTTGAGGACCGCGCGATGAAGATGGCGCAAGAGGAGCTCTTCGAGGAGAGCGGCCGGAAGTTTAAGCCCTGGTGCGCGAATGGCAAAAGTATTCGCGTTGGGGAGATCATCCTGATCATCGACTCGGATACCATCGTGCCTGAGGTAGGTTGCTTGCTTTGCACTAGATGGCTTAATGAGCAGCTCATGATTGTGTACGCTATAGGACTGCTTCCGCGATGCTGCTCGTGAAATGGGCGAGTCACCCGATGTTGCTATTATCCAGCACGAATCAGGTTAGTTTTTGTACTCCACCTTTACGTTGGTTCATTCTAACTAGCTGTAAACTGCGCAGACGTCATGCAGGTAGCTCACCACTACTTCGAGAACGGCATCACCCATTTCACGCAACGCATCAATAAGTGTATTTCCCTTGGATGTGCCAATGGCGAGGTCGCACCCTTCGTTGGGCACAATGCCTTCCTCCGCTGGTCCGCCGTGCAAGACGCCGCTTTCATCGACCCGGCAGATGGCAAGCGCAAGCAGTGGTCCGAGGCGAACGTCTCGGAGGACTTTGATCTCGCTCTCCGGTTGCTGCTTAATGGGTACACTCTGCGCTGGGCCACGTACTCCAACGGTGGCTTCAAGGAAGGCGTGTCCCTCACGGTCGTGGATGAATTGGCCCGCTGGCAAAAATACGCTTATGGTATGTTTTTCTCTGCTATTCATAAGACGTGGCAGGTTTTCCTTACTTTTTGCACATCAACTAGGTTGTAATGAGATTATCTTCAACCCACTCATCAAGTGGTGGCGCCATGGACCGATCAGCCAGCAGCTCCGGGGCTTTGTGTGGTCCCGCGCGCCCGTCCACTACAAGATCGGAATGATGTCCTGTAAGCCGCCCTCTATCCCTTCATTTCAATGTTCACTTTCTCACCAATTCATTCCTTTACTCTTCTTATCTCTAATAACTATATTTACAGACATGTTCTCATACTGTGAGTTGATCTATTCTGCCGTCGGGCCATTTAGAACCATCCCTCTGACCCCGCCCCTTGGACATATATAGATGGTATTGCCGCCGCGACCATTGGCTCGATCCTGAACTATCTCCTTCTCGGGCTTGCACCCCAGATCGATAGGTTCTACCTCCACAGTTTCGAGATCCTGCTGGCATGTACAGTCGTCTTCCCTGGTGTGGGCAACGTCGGGTATACCCTTTTGGAATACCGCCTCGGGCACAAGAACTTCTTTGGTGCATTAGTTGAGAACTTGAGATGGGTTCCGTTCTTGTACGTCTTTGTTTTCCCGCCCGTTGATCGGAGGTTCCTCATGCTCACTATTGTGCCTGTTCTTTACGGTACAGCTTGTTCTTCTTCGGCGGTCTGAGCATCCATCTGTCTACGGCCCTTCTTGCTCATATGTTCTCATACAACATGTAAATCCTCCTCGCTTTCTTCACCATTACCATTTATTGACGTTGGTATATTATCAGGACATGGGGTTCAACCGTAAAAGAAGTCGAGAGATCGACGTTCTGGATTGAGGTTCCCCGTATCTGGCAGCGATTCAAGTTGTCGTTCATCATCTGCTTCATGTGCATTGCCATGATGATCATTTTCACAACCGACGTGGTGCCCTTCGAGTGGCAGATTCCTGGTTGGAATTGGGCTCTGATTATTCCTATGGCTCTTGTCGTCGGTTGTCACATTCTTTTGCCTGTATGTGCACTTCTTTTTCTTGCCAGATCTTCGGGAGCTAATGCATCAATTTCCTGCCACAGATCGTTTTGAACCCGTGGCTCATGATCTTCTCTTACTAAACTCGCTCGCTTATTGGATCCGGTGCTCTTCCCCTTGGACTATCAAGTTTCATTGTAAATATTACCACCACGCTCGCTGCCCGCTAAGACTTCTTATCCTCTGTCGGTCTTTACTCTTGTTGATATGCATTACTACCTACTATTATTTAGCTATCTCTCGGTCAGCTGTGTGCAACGTTATTGGACTTTGGAGCTATGAGATATGCCTAGCAACACGACCTACTCCTTTAGACGCAACAGCATGGACGCTCTTGAATTGTATATTGTATTTACGCCAGCCATCGTAGTTTGAGCTTCCTAATTTAATTCCATGGCAATCCATGCTGTTTTTTCTAATCCCTTCCTTAGTTCATGATTAACTGACACGTTCGTACGCATGAAGTGCGCAGTCATTTTACCGAGAACAGTTACCCTCTGACAGAATAATACATTCCACGACATACAGCCTGATTTCACCTATCACAGCCTCGAATTTGCAGATCGTGCCTCTTCCTTTCCATGCGCACCAGCCATTCCACGGATCCTGATGACAATCTTCCCGAACTGATCGCCCCGCTTCATCAATTCAAACCCGTCCTCCGCGAGTTCTAATCCGTCGATGATGTGTGACACTACGGGGACAATGCGGTGCTCGGCGAGGAAGCGCGTTGCATTGAGCAAGTCGAGGTGCGAGCCCATCATCGAGCCTGGATTGAAAAAAACATAATGAAGGAATGAGAATGGGTGTATTAATAGGTGATATCATTTAATTAATATTGCTCGGAGCCGGAACGGGTATAGGGAGATAAAGGGTTAAGGGCCATAGGGCCGTCGGAAGGGATGGGGATAGGGCTGGAGGCGAGCACATTTGTACGGATGAGGTTACTCACCGATCAACTGCTGGTTCTTCATCACCTCCCGCATGGTGAGGGTTATCTTCGGGTTGGCGGTCCTGTTTTCGTTTAATTAAGCACACGAACCCCCACGAAGATGAAGTGTAGATAGACGATGAAGCAAAACGGTCAACTCACATCCCATAGCAAACCACCTTCCCGCCGTGCTTAAGGTACTTGCCTGTCTGGGCCATGATGTCCCCCCCACCTGAATCAATAACTGCATCGAGAGTAGAGGTGCCGTTCTGTGTCTTCTCGAGGAGAGCGCCGATCTGCGCCGGCCAGTCCTCTAACCACAAAAAAGAAAAGTTATCAGTTATCGGGTATCCTCAAGAACGCTGTGCTAAGCTACTTACTGTCTCGGTAGCTCGCACCCCCTTTCGCGCCGAGATCAATAGCCTTCTGAATTTTCTCCTTATTCCCGCTCGTCACATATACAGAGGCGCCTTTCGCAATGCAAATCTGTAATGCGATAAGAGCTACACCTCCGCCAATACCGGTGATGAGCACGTTCTGTCCACTTTCGACTTGAGCATAAACCATAACAGCCCTATCACATAATCACTGTTAGACAGGAGGCATCGACAAGCCGCAAATAAATAGAATGCATCTACCTCCAGGCGGTGGTTCCTCCAAGGGGCCATGCCGACATGTGAACATCGTCGAGATGTTCGGGAGTGAGTATTACTTGGTCTCTTTCGACCACAACATACTCAGAGAAAGTACCTTTCGGAGGAAAGGCTCCACCACCAAGGATACCGAATCTGCAAAGCAAAATGCAGTCAGGTAAGCCTGGTCGCCCATGTTGCTGATTCATAAGCTTCATCTACTTGCCTAGATTCGGGAGCAAGGGGATCCTGCTCCCACCCCCGCATTGGGGTAAGGAAGGCGCGTTTATTCAGGAGGGGATCATTGGGAGTTGCAGAGGCTATCACTCTGCCTATATGGCGATGTTGGATCTGTTGGCTGCATGCAAAGGGGTATATATAACATACCTGCGCCATCTGCTCCGAGCACGCTCCCCATAGCTATACCGGGGTATTGTCCCCTTCGTATCCATACCTGAGATACACATGATTGTAAGTACTGGATTGCGATATAGTTAGAATACTACGCGCATCTCGATGATTAAAAGCTGCAGCGCCGATCTTGACGAGCACCTCACCCGGCTTCAACGAAGGTATAGGTCGTTCTTCGAGAACAGCATCATTGTAAGGAGGATTTCGCTGAACAGAAGACTTTTGGAGTGTTAGAGCCTTGGTACTCTTTGGAGTGGTGGTCATGACTGACAAGGCTGAAGGAGTAGCACTCCTGGAAGTTGCAAGGTGGGTCGGAATGTCGCGGTAAGAGCCCGACATCGTGACTAACAGGGATGAGGGAACAAGTGATGTCCGGCAATACTTGTGCCGGACCGGTGCTTTCTGTGGAACGGACATCCGGCCCGGATTCTTCAGTGTCCAAATATTCAGCTCGTCACTGAGAAAAATCCAAGAAAACTCTACTCACTTCAAACTTCTAAAAACCTTTGTAAAAATGCTAGAACATATCATGTCTTTATTTAATCCAATTTAAAAAGAATAAACAAAGCCCAAATGTTCAAACATCCACCGTTGGCCTCCTGAAGGCTCCCCACAGCCGAAGCCACGGGAATATATTTTTTCTTTAAATGTCAAATAAAGATTTATTTTTTGACGCGAACATAAGCTAATACAATGAGGAAGATATTGTCCTCTCGTTAACTCGGCATTGTCTAAGTCTATATGAAGCGAGGCTGCGAGTAGGTTGGATGTGGAATCGTAGATGGCGGATGGCAATTGGAATTGGTGGGGGCGGGAGCAATTGGGTGAAATCTCGCTGCTTGTCTTCTACCGATGGTGGATGTATTGAAGTCAAAAGTGGTCAGAACAAAGAAACCAAAAACTATATATACGCATATTACCTGCCTTATGTTATATTTTTAACTCTGGTTTAGCTTCGCGTTAAGCTAGCTTCTTTGTATTTTGCGTATATTTCAAGATTATCGGAAGAAGCAGTTATCTACCCCTACTGGATCCAAGCGCCGCTCCTCAACACAAGAAAAGTGCTCCCCAGCACCACCTTCCTCTCTGCCCTTCTCCCTGTAAGAAACTTGCTACGACGACGCCGACTCATCTGAATCCATATCCATTGCATCCTCATCCAGCTCCCTCCGGATATGCTCCACGCCCCCATACGGCACCTTGCCCTTTATCCACCGCCCCCACAACACATCGACGCGACACAGACCCGAGGACGTCGCGGACGCGAGGAGCCCCGCCACCGCGAGCCCATTGCAGCTGTTCCACACAACACGGTGCACGCCGACCTCTTGTGGCCATGCACCCGTGGCCGACGCCGGGGTGGGCTTGGAAGAGTCTTTGCCTTTGGCGGCGCGCGTGGCAGCGGGGCGGTCTTGTGTTTCCTATGAGGAAGCAAAGTAAGGAAGGTGTAGGTTTGAAAGGATGGAAGAGTAGACGCACTTGGGGAAGGAAGCGTTCGAGCATCCTGTACTCTCCTGTATTGCGGCTGTAGTCCATCTGGTAGATCTTGTGCACGAAGAAAGGCTGTGAAGAAGAATGATCACTCAGTCATCCGTAATTCGAGAAGGCAAATAGACACTTACCACCGACCCTCCCCTCCTCGTCGATCTAAGAGTATTCGTTGTCGAGCACGACCCATCCGCAGATCCCACTGCCAGCTGAGGGTGGTAGTCTGATGCATTGACGCTCTACCCAAGATAAATCAATAAAGAGTTAGCAGACGAATGTAATGCACGAACCCAAACAGGCCCCTGCGGCTCCAGCAGCGTATGACCCCTCCCCAGCATACTCGGCGACGCCGAATACGCCTTCACCGTGTTCTCATGGTCGATTGTGATCGGGCCCCCAGCGAAGGGCGAGAATGCCATCGCGTTGATCACATCTAGCAAAAAAATACACACCAACATCAGTATCTTCATCTCTAAGGATAAAAGGAAGGCCGTCAATGATGCAAAGAAGCTTCCATTTACAAACAAGTGACACAGGGAACGCCCCCAAGTGATGCAAAAAAACCCCGAAAAAAAAACACGAAAACCGAAAAACTTACCTCTTGTCCTATTCATAACCGACCCATGCCCCTCCCGCACATCCGTCATGCACTCCATCCCATCATATCCTCCGCTCGCAATGACCGTCGGGTCGCCGTCCACGCGCGGGGCGCCGGAGCCCCAGCTTGGCGGCGCGCGGATCCACGCGAGGGCGCGGATGGCCGATTGGTGTACGGTGATGTAGTGGGTGGGGAGGAGGGGGGCGGGGACGGGGACGTCTAGGGGAAAGGGGGAGGCATCAGAGGCTTGAATAGGTACGAAGAGCAGAGGGGGAAGAAAGACAGGGAAGGGACGTACCTGGTACATTGCACGCTTTGAGCGCAGGCCCGACGTCGTACACCGCTATAATCCCTACACCAATCGCCCCATCAGCACAAAGCCCTATATGCAAACGAACATGAAGGTAAGAAAAGGGCCTACCGTTCGTCGTCCCCACAGCAATACATTCGCTATTCGCCCAGTCCACCGTCCAGCATGCCGTCTCCTCGAGCTCGATGCGCAGGAGCGGGTCGGGGAGCTTAACTGTCCTCATAATCAGCTTTTAGTCCTTCGCTTGCACATGGGGATGAAGAGGAGCCAAGAGGGGGAAAGGGAAAGACGTACCGTACACGGGCAACGCAGGATCGTGCCCCGGGGGCGCGACGTCCCTCGGGTCAGGCACGGCGTAGATTGACAGGGAGCCGTCCTCGAAGGTGCCTGCAAGCAGCCCGAGCTTGCGCGGAGTGCCTTCTAGCTCATCATCGGCCTGTATATGATGTATATTACAATCTGGGTTCAACGGGAAAGTAAGAAGTAGACTCACAGCATCGTGCGCAGGGAGGGGACACCACTTGACCTCGTGCGCGGGCCCGCTGTCCAGGCATAGGACCATCTCGCATTTCATGGTGCCCGGGTCGTCCTTGGAAGAAGGAGGCTTTTCTGTAGATGTAGATGACTCCGGCTGCCCCCCTGTCAGCGATACAGGCCCCGACACTAGGGGGCGTCTGGTCGGAGACGCGCCGTTCGTAGTGGGGGAAGCAGCCCGTGCCCTCCCCTTCCCTCTCACACCATCCTCCGTGGCTTTACCTTTACCTTTACCCTTCCTCCCAGAATCCGCATTATTCGTCTTGGTGGGCCCCAGCGACCAGATCTGCACACACGCATATGACGCGCGCGCGGCCTTCGCGCCGATCTCGGGGGAGTGCGAGCGGGATGGGTAGGGCGCGACGGCGAGGTATTGGGTGTAGTTGCGCGCTGCGGGGGAGGGATTAGTATTTGGAAGGAGGGAAGACGAAGGGGAAGGGAAGATGAGATGGGATGAGACATAACTCACCAGGTCTATCATCAACATGTATCGGGCACCAATCAAGCCCCCACACTGGCGCGCCGGCATTGAAGACGTGCGCTTTACTCTCGGGGATGTACGTTGCTGGATCCGAGGGACAAATATCAACATTAGCGGTGTCACTGGGGATGAAGTGAGAGGGACAGACACATGTGGAACGTATCGAGCATGTCGAGCTCGAGACGCGTCTGCGCGTTGATGGGGCCAACGAAGCAGGGCACGGGCGGCGGAGGCTGGAGGGCGCCTTCTTCGGTTGTTACATTGTCTGTTGGGAGGTACGGGGCTGCGTCTCTAACGAACGAAAGAAAATAGTGATCGTAAGTTCAGAAGAAAAAGACAACACAGAACACGCACTCCGCACTTAACACCTCCCACCCATTCCTCACCTTCACTCCCTTATACACCCTCGGCCTCCTTTTCGCTTCACTATCCATCTCATTCCCACTCACTCTAGCTTCCTTATACCACCCCCTATCCTCCACCATCTCCCACAGCGGGCCCGCACCGACATTGTACCCCCACGCCTTATTCACGCGGTCCGTGACCTTCGTGTTTTGCGTGAAGTTGTTCGTCATCGCCACCTTGGTCTGCGAGAACAACTGTGGGGGGGACGCGAGGCGCTCCACGCGACCCGTGCGCGAGAAGAGGGGCACGGCGCGATGGCGGTGGTGCACGCTGGGGGTCGGGAGGACGTACATCTGCCGCTTGGACGTGCGCCGCAGGGAGAGGCCGACGGGGCCGGGCATGGACTTGACCCCGTCAGAGGGAAGGGCACGGCCTTTTCCTTTTGTGGATTTACTCCGTGGGTGCACGACGGTGACGACAGAGAAGGCGGCGCTGCGCCGGCGTTTGGGCGCGTCGTCGTCGTCGTCTTCTGCTTCGACGGCATCAGAGACGTCCTCGTCGTTATCATCGTCGTCCTCGCCATCCTCCTCTTCGCCTTCGGCGCCTTCGCCTTTGGATTTGGCCTTCTCTGGCTCAAAGTCGCTCCCGCTGCTGAGCTGGTCCTCGACGACGGGCGCAGACGACGGCCCGGCTTCGTCATCGTCGAACTGCAGCATTTTTGCATAGCTGGGCTGCGATTTGCGTGGACGCAGTTGGCGAGCCATGTCAGAAGGGCGCGCTGAGGTCAAGAAGGTAGCAGAGCAGACAAAGTTGAAATAAATGTGGAAAGGAAAAGCTAATAGACGCGCCACGGCAAATGTTCAACTGCTGATCGTGATGTTATCTTATCTTATCGAAGTGTGACCCTTGATACCAACACGTGAATAAGGTTAAGGATTGCCGAAGGCCGAGGGTCGAGGCATGGATTCCATGAGATCCAGTGAACGTCCACTTTTCCCTTTCTTCGTGAACTTCGAGAACAATTGTGACTGATCCAGCTTCTATCTCTTCATGGTTTGCAAGAAATATATAGACGACAAATTTTCCTTTGCTCACCGGGACCACTCCGAGCCATACAGGGGGATCGGTCTCAAATCGGTCTACTTGATGACTGCGGAAGCTCTTAGAACCAACGCGTCCACTTCCCTGGGCTTTCTTGAAGTGCTTATTTCCAATAGCTCATCTGCGCAGCGCATACCTGTTCGAAAACCGGTCCCGGATTTGCTCGAGTGCTCTTGTTTTAGGTTTAGTACTAGTATCAAGCGCCTCCGACTGCCAAGATGCTGTCCAATGCTGTATTGGTAGCACGCCACCATTACGACTGCGAGTCCACGGCAGTTGACTCGATTAGAGTCTTCTGAAGCTCTGATAAATTACGTTCTTGACGTGGTTGAACGCAGTCTCCTCAAATCCTCCTACGCAGTATATCGTTATCATCCAGGCTTAATCATGCCGTTCTTCACCAAAGCGTCAGGTTTCACTGCGAACGACGGGACATACGTGGATATCGGACGTGATTTTAATGCCTATGTGATCAACATGGCTCCTCAAGAGCAGCAGCATCAGGGATTCGGTACGCACACTCGAGCATACTCGCAACAAGCCCGATATCTATTAACATGCGGATGAACAAATTCACTCAGCTCATCTTATCACCTCTCTGCTGAGAAGAAAACATCCAAATGACTATGAAAAGACAAAAGGTGAAGGCGGAGTCTTAGTGCGTCACCGTCATTCACAATTTTCATCTGTAGCGGTAGTTTTGATCACCTGCCTTCTAGATCGTCAAACGCGAGGATTTAGAACTGGAACGTCAGCTGACCAGCAGTAGCAAAGGATATCGACTCCACGCAGGCCAGAGCATGGGACGCGCTGTGGTTGTGAAGGTATTTGAAGGTCGCCGGGCCAGACAAGTACGCTCTGAATATATCTTGACCTGAATCATGGATCCTACTCAATGTCGTATCTTAAACAGAACTTTACTGCCAATAAATCCTTTTATCGCACGCTCTTGTTAGAAAAAATCGATCTTTCTATGAATAGTTCGCTTCTGATAACACAAACTGTATCTTAGGCATCCAAACATCCCTCAGATAATCGGAATATCCCAAGATGACACCCGGAGCCCGTTCTTAGTCTTTCACGGCCGTAAGCGTTCCTTCCTATTTCTTTTTACTAATTTTGAAGTTTTTTATTATCTCCATTGACAGGGTTCGCGAAGAGCATGCATCAAATGATTGCAATAGCCTTGCGGACGGAACTCACTCGAAGCGTTGAGCTGGCGATGCGGCTGGTATGTATCCTCCATTTATAATTTTTGCTCGAATGATGTTCGTATTAATTATTTCAGGTCAAAGGGCTTGCCGTATGTCGTTATAAACCCGTGTTACAGACAGCATTAACTTATTCTTGATCTTTCATTTAGGCAGGACTGCACTATTTGAATGCCCAAGGGTACTCCTTCGATCCAGGTACGGAGCCGTTTCACATCGATGGGGAGGCAAGTCATATGTTGGGCTGCTTAAATAATGGATAAAACCTGACGAGCATTATTCCATTCAGAACATAGAAATCCTAGCCAAGGACGACACGGGCGAAGCGATAATCATGTTTAATCCAGATATCTTGAACGTCAATGCAAACGATTCAGGGGAACAAAATAATTCCCAATGGCAACCCCTCGCTTTGGATCGTGATCGTCGTTTCATTGACGTGTTCCACCGGCTCTGCAATAAGGTCCGTCCTTGCACGCAATCTCTGATACGTTATATTTGCTCAATGAACAAAAAACAGATCTTCCTAGAGATTAACTCTATTTACGAAGGTGAGCTAGAATTAAAAGATGACTAAATAATTCAATAAAGTCATTCTCGTGCACTCACTATTTTTCTCAGATGATTTTCCACTTACACGGCCAGACGTACATCTCGTAAAACAAGATCCTCAAGCTACCATCAACGTCCTCGCTTCATCAGAGGCCTGGCAAATTCAGAGTCACCCACCATCCTTGCGCCTCGCATCGCAATCCCGGTCCCAAAGCCCCATACGGCGCGCCCTACGCTGGAAGGTCGACCACTGGGGGACCATACCACTGGACGCCATCGTGCGGCGATTCCAGGCGACCCTCGAGTTATGGGCGCCTAGAGGGTGTCTGTTGCCGACGCAGTTGGCTATTGTCACACTCTCAGAGGCAGAGGCGGAGGCGGAGGTGGATTTGTCTGAAGGTGCGAGACACGCGAGCTGCTGCCGTATTTTCGAGGAGATCTTTTTAGGGGCTGATTTGGAGAATAGTGTCGTTTATACGTGGTAATAAAAAAATGGACTGGATTGTTTTGGCCGTATGTATGGGCACAGTGGTATTTCAGATATCAATCTACATAGTTATCGTTATTTGTGCAAATTTATGCGGACCTTTTTTCGATATGTATTATGCGAAATGCTGATCGAACATTACTGAGCATTAGTTCATGAACGACTGGGAAACAAATGTAGGAGAGGAGAATAAAACACGCGCCCCCGGGTTCTCTACTATATATGTCGGAGAATTAGCGATAGCCACGTAATTGGGAGGAAGTGGCTTACTGGAAGCAGAGACTATTGACGAACTTCGATTTCCCGATCTTATAGTCAATCTGCAGCAACTTTCGATTTACTAAAACAGGCGAGTTCATAGGAAGGTAGGGCGGAGTATTGACCGGGCAAAGCCCTTGCCGATGCACAGCATACGACACCGGCAATGCAAATGCCATCACGCACGAGCGATACTAGGCCATGATGACAGCCAGCGGCTTCAAAGCCCACAAGAAAGGGAAATGTAGGACGTAGCATGACCCAATACCAATCTGCATTTCACTCACGCAGTTTAAACCATATCATTTCCAGTTCCTTAGCTTCTAGCCACTTGGATTTTCCCTTCTCTGGTCATCCTAGTTTTGAGATAGAACCTAGTTTTCATGCGAGTCGATTGTAAAGAATGTCGAGTTTGACGTGGCTGTATGTAGCAGCTTCGTAGTAAATATTTCCACCGTGGCGTTCGTGTCCTGGAGCATCTGTAGTCGAGTTATCTCAAATTATGCTGTCAACGATGGTCTTGTTGTCGTAGCCAGATTACGAGTGGAAAGTTGGGAGGTTTGATCATGAATGGGAGACAACAAGGAGACGGTTGAAGGAGAAAATAGTCAAGGGGTGGGGGTTTGAAATAGAATCGGTGGAATGTTATGGACGCCGAGCCAAAGCCGTTTGGGGCATCACATCGACCAGCCACCACCACCATGTCCATTCGGCTAGACACTCGCTATTCTCCAGCCACTCCTTGCCTTGACGATCTATCTGATCTTCAGACTTCCAGTCTTGCACGGCATCGCGTTCGAGGTCAAACCTGGGGAAGACCTCCTATTCAAAAATGTCACCATCCACGCCCACATTTTCTGCATCGATTCATCAAGACGCGACATCCACGCGCAACGCAGGACTTGGACGACCTCTGGAGCTCACTGGTCAAGTTCTTGCTGCGCTCTCGATAATTCTGACGGCTTGAAATGCTTTGAAGCCATGCAGCTCGCCACAAGGAACTTTTCACCATGCATGTCATCATGGTCGACAGTCTTCGTCCTTGCGTAGAAGCTTGGGGGTTGTCGTCCAGGCTTTCATTGATTTTGGCTTGGGGCTTCAAGGCTTCAAACTTCACGCTTCAAGGACGCCAACGCTCTGCGCCTGCGTACGAACAACGCTGATATTCTCAAGCGTCTCATCCAAGGCAACTTGTCGAGCTGGTGAGTTGCGTCTTCATGCTTTCATACTTTTCTCTTCATGCTGGCCTTCGCGTTTTTCTTCATTTTCTATTCTCTTCCTGTCTCTATTCAGGAGCACGATTCTCTATAGCAGGTATACGGCTTCCAATTTCCATACTATCGGCTCTCGATTGATAGGGAAGCCAGCAAGCGTCGAACTTGCTATCTTCGAGCTCTTGGTGCTCGTGTGGGAGATATCACATCTGGCGGACTGGGATAACCTTTACCATGGGGTCAACACGATTTTGCGATGACAGAGACAGGAAAGTTGGGTTGACTCACCATTATCGCATAGAGACGTGACTGTAACGCAGTCACAGTCACGCGTCGCGCAGTGCCCCGCTGGGACGAGGAGGAAGTGTCAACAAAGAGTCTCTAGCACCCGTCTATCTTCCTCCTGGTCTATGCAGCAGGCATGGGGCTTGACATATGTGAAAGGATATGTGGCGCCAGCATCGCAGATTTTCATCCTTCGGAAGGAAACAGCCTCTGGACTGATAGCGATAGCACTTCTGCTCAGAGACCCCAACCCGGCGTCCAAACATAGTTTTGTCCTTCGTACTACTTGTCGGTGTACATTCTAGCCCAGGGGGACGCCTCAACCACCTCAAAAGGCACTCAAGGTCCACTCATCGTGGAAAGCTATGTTCGTCGGCGACGATGGTGCCTATGAATAGTTGCTTTCGGTCAGTGACTGGCTGTCTATGAACTCGTGGCTACTCCAGGTTCTTGTTTCTGCAAAGGTACCGTCGGAGACTGCAGTGTTTCTGTCCGCTTGTCTCCATGCTTGTGTTCGGGATTGTGCGTCTTGAATGTGTTTCATAGATTGTTTAAATGCAACTTATCTCTTTCGCTTTATTCGTACTCGGCGCGCCCGAAAGACATTTCTGACCTGGTTACGATAGATTTCTGTGCTGCTGATAAATGTTATTTCTGCTCATCCTCACTCATAAATTTAGATGCTCTCACCAGGATTTCGAGTATCCATATCGTCACTGCACCGTCATTTCTGGCCAATGTCGCCGGGCGAACTTTGTTGAGGGCTTGACAGCCGAACTTCACCCCGCTCTGTGCACGCCATCAAACTGTTCCGCCCCTTGACGCCTGAAACGCACGCTCTGTATCCGTCTCTGACATACAGTCGGGTCTCACCTGATGCTAGCGACTTTCGGATATGTTAAACATTAGCGCAGGACTCACCATCAGCTGCCGGGAGGTGGCACCATTCCGGGGCGGATTCGGGCCAGCAGCTGGACGGGGCCTGACAGAAATGGCATCCGCTATCCTCTTCAGGAAGCCGTGGCTCCCTATATGAGTCGATCTCTGTTTGCCTCGTGTACGGGTTCTCACCGCAATATACGTTCGAGGGACCCTTACTGCTGCTTGACTCCGCAGGGACAGCGGCCGTTCATTCTCTCCCAGCGACCACCACTATCTCCCCTCGCACCCCACACTCTTTTTTCTCTATTTCTCTTCGACTCCTCTCCTAGCTCTCGTAGCTCTAAACTATCCTATCCTAAATAGCTCTAACTATAGTTCCCAAATGCTCTACTACCCCGCGCGCGCACTCCCGCTCCCCTCTTTTACCCTTGCCTTGACCACCACGGGGCGCGAATCCCCAGACTTCCCTGACTACTATCGCCCGGCGCGTGAAGAAGAATACGCGCCTTCTTTTAGATCGCCGAACGCTGTAGTGGACCTGATGGTAAGTCTTCTTCAGATGATGACATTTGACCGCTTCGCTCACTCCTGGCGTTATGCACAGAAAACCATCGACCTTCGCTCCCAGGAAAGCTACAATTATAGCTGCAGTTTCCTCTTGGTGCGCATGTTCTATTGGTAGTTCTTCGTGCATTTTCACTGACAGATATGCTTGAATAGCCGGACATCTTCGAAGACGATGAACTTGAGGGTTCCACCGAGTTTGAGGGTTCGTACGATGATCTTGGTCATCAAGTTCACACTGTCACTGTGAAAAGCAAACGCCGCAAACGACGCCTTGCCCACGTCTGGGTATGTTCTTGTACAACCTCGTCCTGTGATCTAACAACTGACGTTATGTTTCAGCATTTCCTATCTGGCCTCTGGCGTAATAAACAGGAGTAATCCCGTACGCGGAAGGTTATTCCCAACAAATTTGTAATTATACCGGATCAGCTGTCGATGCTGACTTTGGCCGGTGATGAACAGTCGTCAACAATGTTGTCTTTCATGTTGGGCTGTGGCAACTTGTGAATGATGATCTTCTTGTTGGACTTTCATATTGATACTCGACAGAAATACGGAGTGGATGGAGGAGATGGCGGCGGCCTGGTGCTGGGTTCTTGAAAATCGAATAATCAATAACATACATACTTACGCTACACCTCTTGATGCGCTCTTGCAGCGTACATTGTAAATACCGCCCAAACACGTAGGCTAGCCATACTTAGCTTTAGACAATGTTGTACTATAGTCTTGGAAAATTTTGTGACTGTAGAATGAGAGCCGGTGGGAGTTGCGAAGAGAGTTTCTGAATTTCCACGTCTGCATTGTCGTCGTCGTTTGGCACAATGGTCGCTGACTCAAAAAAGCCGGTCCCGCATTTTCCACAACGCGTGACCAACCTCGTCACGTCACACTGTCATGTCCTTCCTCCAAGTCCTTCGACGTCCGCCCACCTGCCTAAGGTCTCAATGCCTTAGATATTCTAGCGCCGCCGCCGCGGGCGATGCCCCCGCCGCAAAACCTGCCAAAAAATCTCCCGCGATACCAGGAGGTACCGCTCTTACCGCGCACTGACATATACCAGCACTCACCTGACCTATCTGCTTTTTTCTGCATTGCTAGCCGCACCAATACCCGTGTCGTCGTGTCCGGCAGACACTGTGTTAACTGGGGTGAACTACCTGAAGGGCCAGCCGGCGGTGCTTGCGCGTCCGGACGAGGAGTACCCCGAGTGGTTGTGGACGATCCTCGCGCCAAAGGTGTACCCGGATGACGGGCCTGGAGGCAAGGCAGAGCGCGTGAAGAGACGGAATGACAACAGGCAGCGGATAAAAGACAGGAATTTCATGCAGACGCAGTGATTGGGGTGGATAGATGGATTGGTTGGACGTTGCATGGTATGTCTTCAGCACCGTGTTTTCTTGAATTTCCAGGCTGATTTGACGACAGGTCACCTATACATTACCTGTTAGACGTGAGATATTAATGTCAATCCTAGGCTTAAACATCATTAGTTTCGAGCTCTGTATAGTTCCCATATTCGACACGGCTCCATATACCTGACAAGAACAAAATGAGTACCTTTCGCTTGGGATCCCCATCCATTCGAGGGTGGTGGTGGAATTCCTTCTATCCGTTCGTTATCGTCCTTTTCCGTACTATTTACTTTCCATCGCTCTGCTTACTTTTCTCGGCCTTTCTATTCTGCCGTTTAACTTCTCTCTTTCTATCCAGACCTCTTCCCTTCGGCTCATCCATCAAACGAGTCATTCTACCGCTATACTGTTCCTTTGTCTGACCATTTCGCATCATGAAATGGATGTCTTGCGCCCGCTTTTCCCATCTATTCGAGGTGCTGCCTGAACGACTTCTACTCATTCGCCAGCCGCGTCATATTTGCATCTCGTTAGCTTCTTTTCTTTTGCCCTCTGTAGCCAACCCTCTTTCTTTTCTTGGCTTCACTAGCCTCCTTCCTTTTCCCAGCCACGGGCGAACTGTCCACCAGCACTGGCATAATTGCACGCAACAACATTTCTCAGTAAGCTACACAAACCCATGGTATGCGAAAAGAATAGTTGATCACTAATACGACTCTCGAGGCGTTATACACGCGGCTTTGTTAATTAACTGTGAACTGACACCCTCAATCCCAAACCATTCAACAAGTACGATACGATGATACAGCCAGGCAGAGTCCATCATCATCATCAGCGATCTGGGCTTCACTACGAAACTTAGCTCCTCGTCTGGAGTCCCAGCCCTTCGTCGCTTGCTCAGCTGCTCGCCTGCACGGGTTGCCGCCCCTGCCCTCCCCCTCCCCCTTGGCCCCTCCTTGGGCGGCCTCCGCGCCTCCCATACCCGCCCCATCCACCCACATACGCGCCGGGCCCCATGAGCCCCACGCCCCCCGGCTCCCCAAACGTCGCCACGTTCCTTTCCCGCTCCTCCTCCCTTCGATTCCGGCCCATCGCGCCTCCACCTCGTCGTCCCCTTCCGCCGCCACCCCCACCACCCATATGCCCTGTACCCGGAGCGGGCGGTGGCGCAGTGGTGTTCGCGGACGAGGACAGCGAGTCGAAGAATGATTTCTGCGGGTTATACGCGGGGGCTTTTTCTTTCTCCTTCCCGGCGTCTTTCTCCTTTTCCGCGCCTTCCGCCTCTACCTCCGTCCCCGGGGCAGCAGCAACCTCCACGCTGGCGCTGCTCAGAGACGCTTTGTCGAACTTGGCGTTCATGCTCTGGAAGTCAAAGTCCGTGGCGGGCACCGTGATTTGCTCCGCCTGCCCGTGGGCATGGCCGCCACGGCCCCGGCGCCCGCCACGCCCTGCTTGCGGATGGTGCGATACGCGCAGGTCCCCGATGGCGCGCTCGATGGTCTCAAGGGACGCAGCGGCAGTATGCACGGAGTTGCTTCGAGGGGGAGCGCCGCGACTCTGTGCGGAAGCAGCGCGGTCTTGCTGCTGCTGTGCGGGGGCTTGCGCGGGCGCAGTAGCGGCGGGGGGTTGGGGCGGCCGCGGGGGGTACTGCTGCTGCTGCGCGGGTTGGGGAGGTTGAGGAGCGGAGGCGGGAGGGTACGGTTGATATGGTGCACCTGGTGGGGCGGTTGCGGGGGCTGATGCCTGTGGTAGTGGTTGGAGATTAGCAAGTGGGGTTTTTTTGAAAGGAAAGGTAGGGAGAAGGGAAGTAGAGGTCAGAAGGAAGGCAACGGAAGACTCCACATGGGGTTTTGCGCTCTCGGTGGGTTTGAAAATTTTACATCCGTAATAGTTCATCATGAAATTGGGAGTAGGGGTGGAGAAAGAAGGAAGAAGGGGTACGCACTCCGAGCACTGCCGGATCGTCATGCACACTGCGCTGTGGGGTGTTCTCATCCACTGCCAGATCCTTCACCTCCGATGCGCGGAAGATGATATACGTATAGGGCTCAGAGACGGGCGGGATGAATTCGGCGGGCGGTCTAAGGGAAGCAAAAATTGATTAGCATCGTGACTGCGGAGGACAACGGGAAACAGGGGAACATGAAAGATAATAATGGGGAACGAAGGGACAATACAACATTGCAGTGCAAAAACTCCAAAAGGACCGGGCGTAGTGGCAGGGTGTGAACGGATCCATTGAAAGTGAAAATTGTAGTCAAAGGCAAATGGTGCTCACCGGCGCGACTCCGTGCCCATCGAGTACACTGCAGCACAAAAAGTAATTCAGCACATCGTCTCACTTCAACAACAGTACGCGCACCATTTGAGAGCTGGATAGTTGAGGCTGCGGGGTCGATGCCCGCGAGGATGCCCCGGTACCGGACGTCAGAGTGCGAAATGAGAGAAATGGGTTTGCTAGGGGATAATAAGCATCAGCTTGCGTTATATCGGAAGGAGGGGACGTACCCGATGAAGCTGAGAGCCATAATGAATAGATAGAATTTAGAAAAAAAGTAGAAGGGGTAAGAAAATGGGGAGACGACGACAAACGCGTGGCGACGTGTTTGCGGCCATTTCACACTCCGATTCGATGACAACTGTCCCCGACTGGTGCATGCTCTCAGGCGCTTTTCCCTCGACGTCCTTAACATCCCGTTCAAATTCCACCGGTGATGATTGTTAAAATGTTCATCGAAACCACCAGTAGAGCAGAGTGTTATTGCTCGCAGTTCTGGGGCACTCGAGGCCACAGTTTTCTTGGGAATGACTCGATCTATCAATTGGAATGTGACATCATCATGGACCGTAGAATAGGAGGTTGCAGCCATCGTCTCACGCTATAAGAATTGGAATGATATATACAATACTATGATATACATGAGGATGATGATACAACATAAGTGGATTGCAAGTTCTAATCCATACATGTCGGCGGTTGGCCGGAGGCGGGCAGCAAGCAGCTCACAGCTCCCACCGTGGAGGCTCACAAGCAAAACACGGCTCCGTGCACCTATGTTGTCTGCGACCAGCGCTAGTCAATACTCGCAAGCTCAGAGGTAGCGCGTAAAGAAACTCACTTACAAAGCCTAACCAAATCCCCATCCGTTATCGGATCCACATCGCGCCTCACCACAGGCCTACTCGCGTGCTTCCTCGGAGGTGGAGGTAAAGAACGGTAATAGAACTCGTCCCTGTTGATTTCGCCCGAGTTCAAGGACAGCTGGGAGGAGGCGTTGCTGTACGTAGTCGTGGTGCCGTATTCAGATCTTGACACGGTAGTCCTCTCATCCGAGGCCCAGTAGGGGGAGCTTGAGCTTGAAAGGCTGCTTTCGCTGGAAGAGGGAGAGGAGGGGGAAGAGTCCCCACCGGTAGGGTAGGATGTGATCTTCCTGTTTAACATCTATAGCAGGCGGATTAGTATGGAAGAGGTATGGGAGGTACGCATGACGTACGAGTTGTCTCATCTGTACATCCTGTGGCGACAAGTCGGGCAGAGGTTGGTAAGATCCAGGTCTGCCTAAGTTCTTCTTAGTCTTCACCTTATACTCGATCTTCGTCTCACTCTTATCCTTGGCTTCATCCAGAGAAATATGGCTCTGTGTTTCCTGCGTTAGCGCATCTAGGTCCCTTAACATAAGTGTGCTCTCTCCAAAGACCTTGGCACGCTTAAATACGCGGGAAGGCTGCTTCTTGAGCGCCTTCGCCTTCGTCTTGAGGTCCGGGATTGATCGTTTGGGAGACGGGAGCCCGAGACGCGTGGGCAGAGACATGAGGTATGCGTTGATGTTGATCTGAAGCTTTTGAATGCCACGGAACATAGACAGCGGGGTAAGCCTCAAAGGGAGCTGTAGAAGGTAAATGGTGAAAGGATGAGAAAAACAGAGCAGACACACGTGATATATAATCGAAACCCAATGTCAAAGCGGCTCCAGAGCCACGCCCTTTGTCGGCGAGAAACAATGGGTTCTCGTAGTGGCCAGTGGTCAGAATAAAAGGGGGTCCAAGCAGAGGACACAAAGCGGGGGGAGGCCTTTCACGGGCGTTGCCATTCGCCAAGAGAAGGGATAACGGAGTGGTGGTTGGGGTGGCCCATTGACAAAATTTAAGGCAGCTGGGAAGTAGGTAGTGTTTCGACATAGTTCCCGCGCCTCCAAGTGGCAGCAAGAAACAAGAGACGGTCCCGCCTACTCTGAGTCTCTGATGGTGTTGGCCCATTCGCTACGAACTTGATATAGCTGGATAGATATAACACGTCAGAAATACGAAGTACATACAGGAGTGCAATATACGGGATGTAAACAAAACACACACCGTATCAGGTCTGCCTTGGGTCTATCCATGGCCCGCTTCTTGTCTCCGTCTTGAGGATGCAACTCCATCAGTAACGCGGGTTTTTTTTGTCGATCCTGGATTACAAAAGAGATGTCATAGATCCTGGTGTTAGTTAGGCTTCCGCAGAATGCTGCCTGAAGGCATTTTGAAACGAGAGAACTCGAACACGAAGTTGAACTGGAGACGGCTTCTGTCGTTATGAACGAACGAATCGGAATGGAAGATGGCCGAAAACGTTATCTTTATAGAATTTAAACGCATGCCGGAATTCAGAGCAGATAATCACCAGGAAGCGTTGGGGGAAAGGAGCACAACATGAGTGAGTCCGCCATATTGAGCGTTGCTGACCGTTATATTGGCGGGTTTGAAATGAAAACCATTTCCTATTGTTGTACATCACCTTTCGTAACAAATAAGTCGGCAGCGTGCACGGCGCGGCGAGTCTTTTCTTTGCATGCCTTAGACTTCCATCTGGCATAAGTACGACCCAAAGCCTTTAAGCCCACCTCGGTCACTCCGGTATACATACAATGGTGCTCATCGCCTCCTGTACCTTCACACTGCATCCAGTTACGTCAATCGTCTTCACGACCTTCTCGGCGTTGCCCGCTCTCCGTGTCAAGTTTATTTCAAGACAATTAGCAGGTTCTTATATCCCACAAACAACAATAGTCACTGAGCGCTGTATGCGATATATACCTTCTTGGACCCACATGATGCGCCGGAGCTGCACCTCGCCCTGTCGCCACGCAGCTGTCAATCAAGTTTCAATGTGCAGGAGGTAATGTGCGCCGTCGTTGTTGTTCGAATGTGCAAAGTGCAAAGAACGAGACAATAAGCGGGGCATTTCGAAGGGGGCGTGCCCAAAAAAACTACAATAAGCGACGAGAGGACATCGAAATGGGCAACCACCTTCGACTATAAAGTATCTTCCTCTTTCCTCTGCAGAGTTCTCCAGTTCGCGCCTCCTTCTCCTGAGCCCTTCGCAACTTGTCTAGCTTCGCCTAGCAATCCCCGCCCTCATCTTCGTTGATCTACGCATCCTCTCATCCACCGTATTTATAATGGACGCTTTCAACAACTTCATCGCCACCTTCCCCGCTGTCTCCAGCGAGAACGACGTCCCCGTCAACGGCGACTCCGCCAGCGTGGGCAATGGGTTCTCCTGCGTCATTGCTTGAACACAATGTCACGCCTATCACGACTATACCCTAAACAATAAAGGTACGTACGGCTACTTTACTACGCGCTCTCCGGATAGCTGATCCTCAGTGTCTCGCAGCCATTTTATTATTATTTCGATCGACTCGCATCACACATACTGTTCGTTCTAGCAACACATTCATTCATGAATTCATTAGCGGGAGAGGTGCAACTGTGTTGACGCTATTAACCATTTGCCGTCTGCGGCGGGAAATGGACCCTGGATTTTTTCCCATACAATTGCTCGCTGTATCGCTCACTGTATATCTCATTAATGGTCCCAATACCAAATGCATTATGGAATAAAGGAGCGCTATCGCTCGTATCAGTACAATTTTAAGATCCCTCGTGATAGAGAGCCTTGAATAATTATAGCAGACGTGTGCTAACTGTTGACTTGAACATGTTCTCCTGGCATTTTTTGGAGTGCACCAACGGTGAGATCCTAAAGTTAATTCTGCAGACAGAAAGCAATTGTTTCTAATTTAATGCACCTCCTTCAGCTGCCTTTCCTCCAATAAGCACTGAAGAATTTAGCTTCTCTGGCTGTATTGTCTTGGACAGCGCTTTACGGGATTTTCATCAAATTAAAACCCACATCTGAATTTTGGCTGTAAAGCTGTGGACAGCATTTAGACCGTCAATGAAATTGAGATATTTTTAAAGTGTTCGGTATGCTAAGGAGACGCATTCTGGACAGTTAAAATAAGTCATTTTAAATCTTAGTGCAACCAAGACACCATCAGAGAACAATACGCCGTACTTCGTCTTGTCTTTCACAAAATGTATACACCACTGTGATGGACGAATACAGCCCTTGTAGATAGAGAATAACCATGATGGATCATTTCATAATACGGGGGTGATGTCATTTTGTATGTGGATGCAGTTTCTGCAGACAGAAATGACTATGACGGGTGGTCAGATAATACCATTTCCACTTACATGCTGTTGAAGCAGAAGGGTGCTATTTCACATAAAGGGCGTGCTAATCGTCGTTTTCAACATTCATATCGCTCCTAACGAACCACTCGTCTCGAAGTTCATCCTCAATTCAACGCAATTTTTAACTTCAACGCTTCAAGCCTCTACAATATTAACATGCACTTTATTGCATCAACTGGTGCCCAAGCGTTTTCGTTCCTCTCGCCCAAGCTACGGGCCGCTGCGAGTCCTCTTGCAAATTTGCAGTCCTTGGATAATGGGGAGGTCTGTAAAGGCTTCCACACCGACACACAATGCCCTGGATGTGGCAAAGTTATTGGGCACTACGCCGGTTGCTCTTACACAGATGGCTCGTCTTAGCATATTTTCATATTTATATATTCCGTTTATGATCTTATCCACGGGTTTTTTTACTGCGATCTCTATCGTAATGTGGCGATATAATAATATGGACGCTTTGTCTTATGGCCCTAGTATATTTCTATCTCCATCCTTTATTCTTCATTTCCTATGTTTCATCATTCTATCTGGCCATCCTATTATGTATATCAGAGCTCTTGAATTGTACGAACTATATATATTGGCGCAATTAATTAATTTTTTTAAATTCAATAACCTCGTAAAGGAAAAGGTATCACTTGTCGAGACTCGAACATTTGCAACATGCGTTATTATTGTCAAAAAAAAATTGATTAGTCCCAGGTAATAGAATACGCACCAGATAAAAAAAAAGAAATGTCCTGATTCTTCTGAGCCACGTTTCCGAATCATTTACTTCTATCCGTAATTCAAGTTCAATGTTCTCTCAGGTACCTCCTAGTCACCAGTAAAGTCTGAAAGCCGCAGCCAATAGGCTACTCTGGTTCTGCTGCAACAATCGATAGCCAATTTGACTGAGCTTGGGATAGGCTTCGAGTTCATTTGAAGCTCTTCATAGTGAAGAGCAACATCCTTTCGGCTGCTCGGCATGAATAATAATAATATGTAGTGACCGGACTTCGCCGCATTCCTTGATGCGGCCAGTCACGCTCTGGCAGTGTGACGGAATCGATCAAGCGTGACCGTACGTGTTTCGAATTTCGTGGTTAGGCGCTTGAGCGTTTGCAGTTCGACCTTTCACTTCTGGATATTCATCTCAATCTGACGCTAATTGCTGTACGCATGTCGCACCCAGAAGCGCCCCAAATAGCTCTTCGTTTTTGGAGAGAAGGTCAAGAGAACGCTCTAATGAAGTGAATACAGATCGAAGTGAGCAGTCACATTGTGCGACAGTCTGTTTCTACCTTCCAAGCTCGGATTGGTGCATATTCGTACTGAGGTAAGCACGGATCTTGACTGGCGATTACACAGACATGAGCAGCAACTTACTCGCAAGTATCTGCAGTACAAGAAGCAAGAGCAAGCCATAGTTCAAGAGACACCGAGGTGTACTTGAAGGTTATCAAGCTGTACATCATAGCATTCCCGTTTTCCAGACCCTGTGGTAAGTTACAGCTGCTCCTCATACCCTCTACATAAATAAGATAAGCTAACCCAACACCGCAGGGCGGAGAACATCCTCCAGTGTAAATTCGAACAAAACATGTCATCTTCTCCCCGGCTTCCTCATCCTCTTAGACACAAAATCGAAATGGGTCCTCAGGGCACTTTCGTCCCCCTCCCTTGTGACGATCGTGCAGGAGCGCACCATCCGCAGCCTACGCGACCCGAGCAAGGTGTTTGTACCTTAGCTCCGTGCTATCCGAAAACGAGGCGGAGCGTGTCGTCAGTGGGAAACGAGGTTTGGGGAAGGAGGCTGAGGATGCATGTTCATGACCAGCTGAGTTATAGTTATCATATGTCTTCCTCGTCCTGTCCTGAAGCGAAACAGCTAATCACCTCACTCCTTTTCGCATAGACAATTTCCACGTTTACATCAAGTTCTCCAACGGGATGCTAGGCATATCTACCAAGCAAGTTCACATGCTTAATGCCTCTGTCTCTGGTGCATTTTGTGTTCCTGCTCATCTTGCTTCCCTGCTCAATACGCGTACTAATATTATCTGCAGCTCGAACTTGGACCCACTGGCGGTCCCGGCATCTTCTAGCGCAAGTCGCTCACCTACGGCCTGGGTGACTAGCACGGCTTGCTGGAAGCCATTCACGCGTGTGAGCACAAAGGTCTGCGCGGGACTCTGGACCGTGCTAGGCACGTCGATCCCTCTTTCTCGATCTATAGAGGTTTCATAGTGGGCTCTTGACTGACTCGCAGACATCTACGTGACACGCGTCTCTTCGGCGAAGACTCCATCATCCATCTGTATGCTATGCTGCACTGTCATCTTCGTCGGAGTCAATGCATTCGATACTGTTAATCGTCATCAGGCTCAGCATCTCCTCGTTTGTGTTGGAACTTGCCGCCGATCCTGGTGTACATTGTGCCAGCTATACGTGAACATTCCAATATGGACCCCAAATCTCCTATCATAGTCCAGGGTATTCCTAAGTCGCTTTGGTCATTCCTACATCTTCATCTCCAGATCGCCATCCCATCTTGAATCTTATATTCGCGCAGCTCCGTGCTCAATGGCGCCCTCGTGCTGGATGTACCGGTGGCCAAATCCAGCTCTTTTGGGATAGTTGGAAACTGAAGCACTGTGGTATCAGGCGCTTGTTTCATTTCAGCGATGTCAAGTTTCAATTTCGTTTCGAGCGACATGGCAATTCCATCTACGTAAATTTTCGCATCTTTGGTACCAGGAGATTGCCTAGTACATGAAGATTCTGGACTACTTGGGAATGGAAGTGCAGCATAGACACTTTGTCTCATTAAAGCTTCACAGCGCACTGCTTCATAATCCCCCTCATCACGCTTCCACCTCCAGATGTTGCCATGTCTCTCGATAACAGACGTCCCTTCTTCGCTACTGTCACATCAACCAGCTTCTGGGATACTTGGGAATGGAAGGCTTGGATGATCGACCGTTGACGCTGACCTATTTCACAATTCACAGCTCGCTTCAACAATTCATTAGCTACCACATGCATTGTCTTGCCATAGCGCGCACTATATTCTGATCGGCGAACAATGATATCGTCCTCGTTTTACTCGCATTCCGCAGTCAGTGTCCCAAAATACTGAAATTGAGGTGCTTTTTAGGCGCTTGGTGACCTATAAAAGATTAAAGCTCATGGTGGTCCACGCGTTCATCTCGTGCGCCTTTCTAGCAACAATATCCAGACCTTGGCCATCATGTTCGACAAGGGGCGGAACTTCATCATCAACGGTGGATATTTCGTCGACGACTCTGGTCACAGGAAGCAGACTCTTGATGAAGGTCAGCCCGATAGTTGATATATTGTGAAGAAAAAACTAAATTTTTCTCTGAATAGTTCTCTTCAAGCTTAAAGATGCATCTGCGTTGGAAGTTGGCTATGATTCATTGATTCGTGTATCAAGCCGTACCGTGGCATTAAGTGACGAGCTCACCACTAGCCTTATGTCGTCTACCAGCGACGGCGACACTCCCAAGCTCTTCTTCATAAACAGCACTGATAGCTCTGTCGTGCGCGCGTACGGGGAGAGCATAGCTAGGCACTGCAATGAGGAGCACGCACTGCTCGCTTCTGTTTTCTTCCGCAAGCTACTGTACATTTTTCCAGCACAGGGGAAACGGCTCGTCCCAACCCTAGCTTATCAGCTCTGCGTCTCCCCCGGATGTCCGGAGGAGCTCAAAATAGAGATTCTCGGGACTCTCTATGCGGAGCCTAACATTCCTGAACAGTCGCTGGAGAACCAGTTTCAAAAGCTGATCGTCCAGCCACTGCTCAAGACTGCGGATGCCCTGCCTCGTGCCCTTCCTGTTATATTCGTGCTCGATTCGGTACACGATTGCGAGAATGTCGAGAGTCTTATTGAGATTGTTGCTCGTGTCATAGCTACCCTCCATGATGGTGGGGTTAATGCGAAGGCGGTGATCACGAGCGTTTCTTATCAGCGTGTCCTTGGGGTTTTTCGGTCGGAAGAAGCTATCATGTCCACTACGAACACATTCTTCGCCGGTGTCTCTGGAACACCCACTCTATTCTCTCGTCTGAACGCATTCTGCTTCCCCATCTTCGATTTCAAGTACAACCAGCCCCAGCCAGTTCAACGAGCGATTGAGATAAGCTCCGTCATGGGCGGTTTCGTGGGGCTCCCCATATTTGTATATACTTTCGTATTTTATGCAGGAATGCTCCTTGGCCTTGGGGTTTTTTCCGCGATACTAGCTGCAGGGGCTTCTATGTTCACTGTCTTGATGGAGTTTTTGATGTTTACAGTTGCTATAACCGTGTTGGGATATCGAGAGCTTGCGCGGTTTATATGGCCGAGGTCTATCTGAGGTGGCCTTATTCAACAACCTCCTGTCCCGTCCATAGCCAGCATGGTGAGCAGCTATATGCATTCTGGCACTTATACGTTGAAATAGCTCTCATTATGCATCATTAGTTTTTGTCATAGTGCACAGTGGGCCTGGTGCTTTGATATTATTTTATACATCTAGTCTTCTAAATCTCTCTTAAAGTACACTACTTGGGCGGTGGTTTGGGTTTCTCCTTGATCATAGATCTATCTGGAGGGCCGAGAGGGTCCTATGTGTCCATAGGGAAGAGTGCTGCGGCTGAACTCCTACAACTGCACAATGTCATGAGCAAGTACAGTACGACACAAATAGCCATTCGCCATACCGCTTTGCTCTTGTTCAATTCGCATTTTCTTCAGCACTTGTCTCTGTGAGCTGCTCCCACTTTCACTATTGTGGAATAATCCTGCGTGTGAAGCAGGGATTAGTCTTGTATCTCGTCCAAATCTCGTCGACATCGAAACAATAAGGAGTAGGCTGTGCTCTCACTCGCTGCTTAATATCGATCGCTGCAGTGGAAGAGAATATAACATTAACTTGAAGCACTCAAGATTCAAGACGAATTGTAACAGCATTATCAAGTTTCTGGCGATATCCTGTCAGACTCTACGAGTTCGTATAACCGCTCTCTTTCCAATAACACTCCCAAACGTACCACTCCTCTTTCCTATCCTGGTGCGATCATGATCACGACTGGTCTTGTGCCACTGGGATTCGCTTTCTATCCTCCCCAAAAGTCCCACTATTTCCTCAAAATCCTAGATATTCTAGGTGATATTGTAGTATCCAGAATTAAAGGCAGCCTGCAGCCGCCTCCTGGCATGACTGGATGTCTTTCATACTGCCATACGAAGGGCATGAAGAAAGCAAAACCAAATGTATTAAGAAATGTCTCAGTTTGTCAGACTTGTCAATTTCTATTGACTAGTTATTCTTATAAAATTTCTTTCTACGATGTAGCAAGACCGTGAAGGCAATGCGAAGACAGTTCATACCGTAAAAGATTGCTATTAAGGGTGGAAAGTAAATATTTCCAGTTCTTGAAGCCACAACAGATCTCGTTCCTGTACCTTGCGTGAAGAGTGATATTACTTACTATTGCACTTGCGGCCATCAAAGCTTGCGAGGCCTGTTCAACCCATTTCTGGTGTGTTATATCTCGTGGAGGAATTAGACTAACATCGTGTTCACCTATGTAGGAAGTTGCTGCTATTCGAGAACGAGTCACAGAGCTTAAAGGCCGTACCTGTCATCTTATGCTTGCCATTATTACCGCGGACGAGGGTGATGAGATCCAAGTGCTTCTAATGAGTTGAAAGGCGAAATTATGGCACTCAAATCGTGTATCTAGGTTCGCTATTTCTCTTCAATCCGACATTCATAATTGGCAAACCTCTTTCCGCAGGAACTTGAATGAGGTCATCGAAGATCTAATTGAAATTAAAGGCTAAAATTGCTAGATTCTGGTATTTTACAGGGATCTGAGCAGACAACGACCGACACATGCATGAATCGTCTTACTGAAGCACTTGCGAGATTCAACGTAAATATTCGCTTCCTAGTCACATCATTTAACTCATTTTATTTCACTATACAAGTCTCACATGAGTTGCACACCGAGGAAGCGCTCCGTGAGGTACAGACACGGCTGAAAGACATATATGGTCTCACGAACATGTGTCCATTCGACTATAGTATCTTTCTCACAAAGTCGACAGCAAATTTGATGCCTTGATGGCTCTCGTCGGTGCACACAAAGCACACTCCTACACGAACCAGCCCCGGCAGGTGATGCCGATGAAGCCTGGGGGATTTCATGGTCGCGATGAAAATGTCAAAGATATCTACGATATTCTAATGAACGACGAGACATCCCGATTATGCATCCTGGGGCCTGGCAGCTAGGGAAAACGTGGTTACTCTCGCAGTAATGTAAGAATTTACTATGCGCGGCAATTTTCATTAAGACAATCGTATCTGGGTGTCATGCATAGACCAATCTTCGTCAGATTTTGTATTCCAGTCTTCAGATCATCCGAGATACGAATAATACTCTGGATGATATTTCTGAGCGAGATAAACCCCCCAAAAGATCCATGCGTGATTCTCCTTGATAAATTTGAGACGTCGTTTGGACACTATAGAACACCACCGAGGGTAGCCAGAGCGAAGTCAATGACATTCTGTGCCTTCTTGGTCCGCTACCTCATGTTGCGCTCCTTGTAACAATGAGGGCGATATTTCCTCCATCAGAGGACGTCAAATGGCACTTCCGCAACCTCATTCCAACGAATCGAGAAACATGCGGCAAGATATACCGAGATAACAACCCAAGCTTAGGGGATAATCCTCTTCTGGGTGATCTCTTGAATGCTGTAGGCTGTATTCCATTTGCAAATGGAGAAGTTGGGAAAGGAATCGCAATCCAGCGCCGGAGGTCTCATTGGAGGAATAGCATTGCGCAGGCACAGGCATAATCTCCAAATCTCACTCCGTTGAAGCAAGCATGAACCACAGCATCAACCTATCTGTGAACAGCACCCTCGTCAAACAGGATCTAGAGGCAATGGAGCTGTTTGTTATCCTCTTCATGCTTCCGGCAGGAATGGCCGTAAAATACATTGACCAGTGGGCACCCACCCAAGTATTAAAATTGGGCTCCATCGCCACTCTTACCAGAGCAGCACTTATCTTCCGCAGCCCGGGGACCGTGCAGACATCGATAATTTCGGTGCTACTGATCGAGCAGTTCTACTTGCGCTTCAACAATCGCATTTCGGAAGAGGTAAAGAACGAGGTGTATGAAACGTGCTGCTCGGCTGTTGTTGACCATAAACCAGTCCTAAGAGAGTCAACGGACGAAGAGAAGATGGCGGCTTTGGCGAGCGAGGAAACCCATATATGGGAAATCCTTCTGGAGGACTTTCCCATGGCACCTAGTAGTTCAGCTAGTACATCTCACTTGCCGCCGTGGGGGTAGTGGTCATATGCCCTCGGTTGGGAGGGTGATGGCCGCTGATGCCACCGGTCGCTCTATTAGCGTTCATCGAGTATGTGTTTTATGCTAGACACAGTATTGGGGTTCCCGAACACACCTTGAAGGTCGCGCAAGCGAACAAGAAGCGGCACATTGCCAAGGTGCTCTTCTGTCCAGGAAAGTTAAGGGCCCGAATGGATCGCTATGACATTGCGCGTGCGTACTTCGAAGAGACACATGGGCTCTTCAAAGACAACGAAACATTGGATCTTCACTGTGCAGGCGAGTCCTTGGTCGAATTAGCACAAGCATGGATGTACGAGGAAAAAGACTGGCAAAAAATCGAGTGGCAGTTGCTCGAAGCGCAGGATCTTGAGGCGTCCCCAATTGCCAGTGAGTGATCTCTAGACCGTTGCTCGATACTACCTGGATACACGTACTGGGATGCCGGCGATGCGAATCAAGTTTTAGAGACGCCGGTGGCTGCAAACAAAACGCTGGAGGCACACGGGAATCCAGCAGATGTCGGCGAGTGTCTATTCATCACCAGGCGCGTGTATGCCTCCAAGGAGCGATACTTCGATGCGTGGGATACGGGAAAAGTAGCAATGGGCCTCAGGATATCAGTAGGCCAAGGTGCCTATGCCTCGGACTTGCACCTCAGCTTCCGCAGTGGGCAGCACATGTCCCCTTCCCCATCCTTCTCATCGTCATCCATGTCCATTGCTGCCCACCCCCCTGCCCTCCTTGTACTCCTCTGCCTCCCCCTTCTCCAACTCCTCCGGTATCCTTGGCACAGGCTGAATATCCTGCGCCAGCTCCCTCAGCACCTCGCCCATCGCATACGCTGTCTACCTTAGCTCCTGCACGTACCCCACTATCTCGTCGTACCGCCCCTCTAGTCGTTCTTCTTTTTCCTGCCCCGCGTCTGACATGCACAGGTCGTATTGCCTTTGCGCGGTGGCTTGCTCGACTTTGGGTAAGGTGAAGGATGAAGTGGAGGAATAATGCATGCGCATGGTGGCAACGTCTTCTTCGAGGGCGAGGACGCCGTCGCGCGGGGCTGTACAGTCAACTATCACTTTACAGGGGTTTAGATTTAACATGGGGTGCATAAGAGAAAGGGAAGATGCACTGGGTCCATTGGGGCCACACCTGCCTGCACGCCCCTTTCACAGGATCAAGCTCGACGGGGGAAAATCCTTAGCCGAGAATGAGGGCAACGGGTTGAGGGACAGTTCGGATGATGGCAGCGAGGGGAATGTGGGCATGTCGGACGGCACGAGGTAAGTGACGAGCGCCCTTGGTGGATCTGTATGTTCAACTCGGATTCAAAGAGCGGCGTGGACGACATGTACTGCTTCTCGTTATAGGCAACGATGCTCGTTTTGACGTGGGGACGCGAGCTCCAGTTTGACGCGCGTGATGGCTGGGGTGATGATGATTTACTTTCGTGCGGGGCACTTGAATAGCTTTCGCGGGCACTCGCTTTCACGCCGCCATTCACCGTGACGAATTGACCGCGATCGTGAACGAGAACGGGAATGGCTACAACTTTTGGAGCTTCTTGGGGTCCTCCGCTCCGAATTGGGACTTGGAGGCCGGCCTGGCTTCCTGCTCGCGGACTCGGAATGGCAGTGGTGTCGTCCGGGGCTCTCAGCGCGCTCGCGGGACTTCGATGGTGGGCGGGAGATGGTGGTGCGCTCCGCCGAGTGTGACCGTCCCGACTTACGAGGCCACGGGGCTAGCTCGTCCCACTCTGGGTCCTCTGGATCCACAATTCGGCACTGGTTGTGGGAGCGGGGACACCCTGTCAAGATGGGCTTGGCGTCCTCTTCGAACCATTGTGCGGTAGGGGGAGGAACAAGGCGAATCGGCACACATACGGGCAGTGAGACGAGCTGCAACAGCGTTGATATGGGTAACCAGAAATTTGCCTAGCACGGAGTGCTAAGCGTGGACTGGCGTGCAAGCGTGCAAAATGTTTGGCCTTGCTGAGTGGCGTACCTGCATTCTCATTGCTCAAATTAGCTTGTTTTAATGGTCATTATGCATGTCTGATTCTCTATGACTGTTTACAATTTTCTCTATGTCTTTATATCTCATGTTTCCAGTTCAAAATTAAAATCTTTGCTTGCTTAAAATTGGTCTAGTCATGTTTAAACTTTTGATTCACGGTCTACTAAACTAGGGTTGACGAGTTTTCTCTCGATGTTACTGTCCACATCTCAGACAAAGGTCAATATATAATGGATGCAGGCGGTAGCGACATATTCCGAGCCCGAAGCATTTGTATTTAATCTTTTGCTCCTCAGGCAACCCTCCGGCCAGATGAATGATCAAACGACGTTGCTGAAGATTGACAAGGTCCACTGCCCTTTGATTAGAATATTTCTTGCAAAGCGCTAATTATTCTAATACATAATTTGCAAATTTACAGCTGTATGGCCTGACTCCGAGCGATTGCTCTTCACTTGTGACACCACCGTGACACCACCCTCCTTGCGCCTCATCGATTGGCTCTGCTGGTCGTCAGTGCTCGGCAAAGTTCTTTCCAATTTACGCCAGAGGTCACATGCCTATGGCAAATTCATCATTCAAAGGTTTGTGTCAACGGAGAATATCCCAACGATATTTCGATGTACAAGAATGACAGAGGTACATGTGTTCCAGAAATTCGTATTCGAATAGTAGAAATGAAATGAATTTATACTTTCTTTAAAGGTTGAGCAGGAGGCATGTGTGGCTGAGGATTGAAATTGGCGAAGGTATTAAGCAGGAAGGGATACTTTTCAGAAAGGTAATCACCCTGAACGATACCGTGACGTTTGCGTGAGAATGCTATAGCCATATAATAGTAGGACCCCTTACAATAAGTGCACTGGGGAAGCCTTTATCAAATGCAAGAATGCCGTCCAGATAGAACATTTGGTCATCGTTGAGTTTGATTTCCAGAGCCTCTATATTTGCGTGCAGATGTTCCACCTTTCGCCCCCCCAGGACAGGGAAGACATAAGGTGCTTTATGCATCGTGTACGCAATGGCAACTTCTCGATTTGTGAGCAAAGGTTTATCAGATACGTGCAAGAAATCGATGGACTCTTACCAGCCGCGATGCTTTTCGCGCCAAGTTGCTCACGGACAACTTCAAGTGCATCGCACATCTTCTTTTCGTCAGGTTTTCGCTCCCATGCCATGCCCATTATCTGCCTGCCTTTCTCTCCAGTCTGCTTTCGACGTTCTTCTTCTTCATCGGAACGAATATGTCCGCCGGCCAGAACGTTAAACAAAGTAAGGCCAAGGCCTACACATGCTTCATTGAGAAACCAAACTTGAAGATGAATTTTTATTCGACGGACCTTCATGCTTACACATGGGAAGAACTTCACGTTCGATATCACGCTGGAGGACTGAATATGGTGCCTGGTAAACAGAAAATCTTTGTAGCGCCTTAGCATCAACACAACAACAGTTTCGACTCTACTCACAAGGTCTTTCCATTGGCTCTGGCATACTCGTTCGCTTTCATGACAAACCACGCAGGTGAATCAGAAATTCCCTAACCAGATGTTGGATGTCGAGGTAATGAGGTGCGATTTTCTGGAGGAGAATAAAACGAACCAAGTAAAGGACTTTCCCGGCAACGACAAGGTTGTGAAGAGCGTCCATAATTTCCTCGACGCCTGTATGCAGATCCCAATAATGAAGGTAAAGAAGGTCGATGTAGGTCGTTTTGAGCCTCTTCAAGCTACGTTCGAAACTGAGTTTGAGGTTCTTAGCATTATTTCCGAGATAAAGGACATTTTGCTTTTGAGCTTGATTATCGGTAAGCTTTGAATAATTTGTATACTGGAAAATATCATTGAAACTGCATGCGCAGACGTTAACACAGAAATCTTGCCTTGGTCGCTATTACAAGTTGATCACGAATGCCACGTGCTTCAGCCCACTCCCCAATAAACTCTTCCGAAGAACCTTCCTGGCTGTACACTTAAATGAGAGGTGATTTATTTAGTATTATCATAAAACTTACTAGTTACTAGCAGTATCGATAAAATTTCCTCCTGCTTCGAAGAATGCATCCAGGAGCTTGAAAGATGACTCCTTATCCATTGCTCCCATTCCAACAGCCGTCCATTTGTCACCAATACTCATTGCCCCAAGACACAGAGGTGAAACGTGGACTGCAGCGCGAGGAGCGAGCTGGCGGTAATATCCGAGAGCGGTGGTGGGAGGTGCCGGTGGTGAAAACATTTTGGAATTTGGGACTTCAGATGCTGGTAGGTGAAAGACCCGCAGTCTCATCGTTTTAAGCGCATTATTACCTTAGGATCAAGGAGACGTTCAATAATAGTCTCGCATGTGACATGCCGACTTCTTTTGTGATACGAGAGAAGCAAGTGTATACGTATGGCAAACCGCAAGCACAAGCGCCCACTCTGTAGCATCTTGATTTCCTTGCTTGATAGATATAAATAAATTTAAGTAAACTAGAGTAATGTACGTATGTAGCTTGTATCATCATGTAGAGTGTTCCATGATCCATCATTCCCTCTCAACGGAGCACAAGTAGAAATTAGCACGATCGTTCTTATTTAAAAACTGGTGCCCATGTATTCTGCTTTCTTCCGTCTTGCCTCTCTGATCGGTGATAAGATAAACACAGTTCGAGCGTTTTTGGCACAATATTCAGCGTCTACATAATACATCCGTATCTTCGTATAGTTCCAAATAAGATTCCATCAATCAGGATTCCAAAACGGACATAGAATGCGTATGGCACACATTTCCAAGAACCGTTCCCTCCCGTTATCTAGATGAAGAATATCAATATCACAAGAGTCCCTGGAAGTCGGATCGAAGATTTCGCTCTCTCGGATAGGTCGATTTTTACGCATTCCAAAATTCATCCTTCCTGATATTGATGCTTACTTACTAGGAAAAATCATTTGGTAAGGAGTTGTACAATAGTTTCGAGTGCGAACACCAGAATCATGATAAGTTTCTCATCAGATCTTAATTGAGAAAACCATGATACAGGACAATACTTCAAGTCCTGTAAGTACTACGTCGAGGTGATGAAATGACAGATGTCGCTAACATGCAACATAGATTTACATATATAAAGGGGTTGTATTAATGTACGCTGCTTGGTACTGATACCTCAAGAAATATCCTTGACTTTGAATTTTCGTGATGGGTACATCGACCATCCTCGTATCGACGCTTGCTATTTTATACTTGGTGCATCGCATCACCCGCATTGGAAAACGAGCACCGTTCCTACCACCTGGTCCTCCTACAGTTCCTATTCTCGGAAATATACATATTTTCCCAACTGTTCTAGCTTATCATCAGTTGCGTAGCAATTTTTTTCCCCTGGTCACTTCTAACAACTATACAGACTTACAAAATGGGCACGAGAATACGGGGAAATATATAGCCTGAAGCTAGGATCAGGGACAGTGATTGTCTTGTCTGGTGTCGAAGGGATGTACAATATTCTGGACAAGCAGCAATCCCTGACGGCAGACCGACCTCCAAATCATTTTGTCGATGTTGTCACCAACGATCTTAATGTCACACTGTATGTACAGTTCCATGGAAATTCAATCAACCGTTCTACTGACTCTTCGTATTGGCAGGGCCCGATATTGTACGTAGGTGATCGTAGATATTAATGCCTTTTAAATGCTAATTTATAACTAGCCCCTATTTGGAGATCGCTTCGTCGTGGTGTACATGATATACTGTCACAAAAGGCATCCGGGAACCACCAAGCAATTCAAGATGCAGAAAGTACTCAACTGATTTACGAAATACTTACCTCACCCAAGGCTCGTCGTACTCGATGTGTATTTTTCGTTTAATTCACCTCCGAATTTTCAGACATTTTACGCGTCTGCAAGGAGAACGTCATGCTCCATCATTCTTTCTATTACATATGGAAAACGGGTTCCAACAGTTACGTCGAAAGAACTTGTCGACTTTTTTGAGATGCAGAAAAAATGGGAGTATCTCTTAATGCCAGGAACTTATGCGCCTGTGGACTTCCTGCCTTTTATGAAATACTTCCCAGATCGCTTTGCAGCATGGCGCGGAATGTGCAAGACAGTTAGGAAAATGCAGAGAGATTTATACTTTGGCTTGCTGAAAGAAGTAGAGGATCGAATAACTGCTAATCAGCCCGAAAATGGATGTTACATGGAGACCGTTTGCAAACGAGCCGACGAATGGGGGTTAGATCGTGAGATGGTTAGGTGAGTTTTGATGTGACGTTGAGAAAAAAAAACTCTAACCAAGAGACAGCTATTTGGGCGGTGCCTTGATTGAAGCAGGCTCGGATACCACTTCATCCTTTACCCAAACCCTGATCTTGGCATTAGTCAACTTTCCAGAAGTACAAATAAAGGCACATGAAGAACTGGATGCAGTTGTCGGCCAAGATCGCTGTCCTGTATACGAAGACCTCGAAAACCTACCATACATCAAGGCAATCGTGCATGAAGTACACAGATTCAGAACAGACACACCTTTGATTCCTCATGCAGCAACTGAGGACATAGAGGTATCTATACCGATATTCCATTACTGATAGTCATTAATTCTTCTGTTTAGTATCATGGCTACGTAATCCCTCGAGGCTCTGTGATATTTGCAAATTTATGTATGTCTATTGAGCTTGCAATTTGTATCCTTCTAAACATAAGTTAATCCAGGGGGGATGTTTCAGGATCCTCAAGTGTATGAAACCCCTGAAAGATTTGATCCAAGTAGATATTTAAAATCGAAATTTGGTACCATGCCACAGTTCGAGAACGACCCCGGTCGCAGGAATACTCATGCCTTTGGGTTTGGACGGGTAAAATTACATATTATTTCTACTTCAATTACTGACGTCGTCCAACCTAGCGCTTCTGTGCCGGTGTGCATGTTGCAGAGTATTCTACAGTAAGAATGTGTGCGATTCTACTTATTCAATGAGATAGCTGACCTCATTGCAAGCACATCAACACGCTAAAACTCCTATGGGCATTTGATTTCTCTCCACCCAGGAATGAGAAAGGAGAAGTGTATATCCCAGATATCTCCAACTATGCACAGGTGAGACACTATTGTGTTGCTCTAGAGTTCGTGCTACATGCTTTTCTGCAGGCATTAGTAAGCTTTCCTCTTCCATTTGAATGCACTATCACCCCTCGGAGTGTGAAGCATGCAGAATTAATCAGGAAAGAGTTCGTTAAGTGCGCTCCTCTATTCGAAGCGTATGAAAATGGAATCTCCGATGAAGATAGAAAGTATGTCCACGAGATAAGGGAGAAAGAGAGGTGGTCGCAGTAAATTCAGAGAAATAAATGTACATGGTTTTAGAAGCTACTATGCTTGCAGGGCTGTACACGGTCGAGCTGTCAATTTTATACAGTGATGCATTTTCCGCGAACCAGTGTTAGATTCATAATATCTACATAAACGCGAAAGACCATTTCATAATGCAGTAGGAACCAAAAACATGATAATGCCGCAAATTAAATCGGAGGGTTCGTGTTAAGATCTTCTTTGAAATTTTGTATCTATCAGCCCTTTGCTTCGGGATTTGGCAGCATCTATGAAGTATAATCAGGATTCTATGAAATCCTAAGCGTGATGTAGGTTCTATAGCTTTAACCCCAAATACCACTGACAGGCCAACTCAATCTGGAATCCTATTTCCAGTGGAAAACGACAATAGTCATACCAAATTGTTGATGAAAGCGTCAAAAAGTAAGTATTTAGAATTGAACGCACAAAAATAAATAAGGAATCGCAACGATATCACAGACTTCTCCCACCTGCACCACCACAAGGCGTTGTCAGATCATAGGTCCGCTCGTAAGACTTCATAATCATCAGAGCAAATGTCACCATCATCTGACAACCTCCATGCCAGAATTCGGATCAACTACGGGTCTACTGCAGATCTGCGTTTGCCCAACGAGCGTCGCAGTGGTCGTGCATTCTCATATGCTTTACTTAGATGTGCCACTTCTGCACCAGCTTCCTTGTACTCGCATGAAACATGTATCTATGATCACCGCTCCAGGGGGTAATATAATTGACATCGAAGACAACCGTTTGCGCAGAGATCCTCGGACCTCCATTTGTTCGGAATCCAAGTCCGAGTTTGCTCATGCCATGAGTTATTTTATAACACCAACTAAGATAGCCTCCCACGACTTATTAGCGCCCCAACAGCATCCCAAGGTCTATCATCAACGAGTATCAAAAGTTGCAAAAGTGCTCTAGCCTGAAAATGAAACTGGCTCCCGCCGAGGATCTCGTCATAGGACCCGACAGTCTTCCTCTGTCACTGCATCATTGTGCAGGTGTCTTAACATCATTAGCCGCTCTATCTATGTCACTCTGCTTCCCAGGAAATGCGCCATTCAGATTCTATGTAAGTCTTCTTCTATTCGTTCTCATCGTATGCTTGGGCTCTAGGAATTCACTGCCACCCGAGGAAACTTTGGGTCAGTTCAGGTTAGCAAAAACTGCTTTTATGTAACGTATATCGTATTGTTAAAGTTGATATTATCTAGCAAAACGTCCTTGGAGCGCTGGACGTCACGGTCACCACAACCTCTTATAAGCGGGTTCTGGCCTGTTCTCGAAACCTCCAATGCAGATACAGTCTACGTCCAGTTCATGACAAGTTGATTTCCGTAATCAGTACTACGCTCTTCAGCAGTTTGCATTCTCCAGGACGCTATCGCTTCGGCCCTGGAATATCTCGTGCAGCCTCCTGAATACCTTGGAGTCTCGTTAGCTGCAGGACCATCTCAACTTCTTTTCAAAAATGCACATGCGTATTCATATCATAACTGAAGTGTGTCAATGTTTAAGGTTTGATTCTCATGCAATGCTTTTTTTCTACACTTATCGATGGCACACCCGGAGACAACCTTTATAGCACGTGTCCGAGCTGACTTCGAACCCTTCGTAGATTTGGAGATCTCCTAGATTCATGATTGCGAATCCTTACACTTCCATCTTCACGCTATAAAATGCTAGGAATACTCGTGCCTAAAGTAAATATAAATGATTTCCTATATGGATTTCATGCGTGGAGTCTTTTATACTTGCTTTGGGCACGAGTATGTTTCTCAGCACTATGCACCTCAGATGCCTACCAAATCTACTTGTCTATCTGCTCATCATATCTGCAAACCTTGAGGATTGAAGCTCTCTTCTCATTTTCCACGGGCCGCTCAAAGTCCTTTAAGAATTGCAAGATGCTAAGAAAAATGTCTCATGTGGGCGATCAGCTAGAAGTCGTCAAGTTTGATAACTTAATCGCATGGGCGGCGTTCGATAAGAGGTATATTCTCACACGGTAGTTCCCATTGCTGCATACTACTTTTTTCTATCCCATCTGTTTTCATTCAGGAAGCTCAGAGGTTCTCCTTCTTAGCGTAACCCCTGCCAAAGAGTTCTGCTCGGCAGTCAAATGGAAGCAAAAAAGCTCCAAATAACCTCGCTAGGATCTGGGACTTGAACTCTCTATATTGTGAGGATTGGGTAGGGAATGTCAAAAATAGAGTGAATGGCTCATGAGCAGCTAGGCATACTGCATGAACGAGAGTAAAGGGGAAATTACTGTTTATATCACACCTCAATTACGTCCGTCGAGTAAGACGGCTCACGTACTCAAAAGTGCTGTAACGAAGCCTGGCTATTAGAGCGATAGCATGTCGGAGATAATTTTCTTCGTATGGTCGGATATAACACTCGAAACCCAAGTCTTACCTATAAACATTCACGTAGGGCGGAAGAGTTGAACGATCTATTTACATGGGACATAAGAAAAGCTCCGTTTCATGCGTATCATGCCATGCCTCGCGGTGCAGTGTCGTGCAGTGTTGTGCAGCGTGTACTTGATCTCAAATTATACCGTCTATACAATAAACAATATTGACTACACTGCAGGCTTTTATCTAATTTTTCTTGTATTACTATTATCTTCCACCTATCTGAAGATATTCTCAACGCTTAAATCACAACTTTTGAGGGGCATGAACACTCATCAAAGTATTGTCTTACCTCTCGTAAGTACCAAATTTAATGAAGCTACACATTTAGAGTTGGCTGCATATCCACCGGAAAAATTAAATCTATTCTAGAAAAAAGAAAAATCAACAGATTTAAAAGAATCTGCGAAGTTGACAAGTCATGTTGACAAGTCATAGTATATTTAACACTAGATACAACCCGGGTCAGTGGAGTGGGGCATAAGAAAATTTGGTAAGGCGTGCCACGGTGTACATACCAAATGAAATTCGTTTTACAACATGTAGAAATCTAAGCTACGAGAAGATTCCCTTGGTACCATTACCGTGACCTCCTTGCTGGTCGGCGCTGGAGACTCATCAGATATTACTTCCTTGCAATTGGAATGCTAGGCAGGCGAATCGGGATAAAGATAACCAGCTGCCGCACTCGGACCGGATTTGATTAATATTACATTTATTTGATCAAGGGCATGCCAATTGGTATCGCTTCCCAATTAATCAAAACGCCGCCGTTTCTCAAGCTCCCAGACTCATAGAAGGTTAACACGTCTAAACAGGGGGAAATCAGGAAATAACCCAGCCCTTAGGCCTCATGGCTTGAGCTCATTCTTGGGACTTCAAACTCCTCCTGTTCATCTCATCTAGCAAGATATAAGATTTATGCGATCGACTGCTAGGATCCAGGTTCCTGTGAAGGCATCCAAGTCCTGTATCCACGACTAATCTCTTTCTTGATATGCTTTCCTATTTCGGTTTTTTGCTTCTTGCCTTTCTTCTTGTGGTTCACTCCAAAGAGTTATGTAGGTGTCTCCCAGGAGACTCTTGCTTTCCTAATCCTGCAACATGGTCCCAGTTCAGTAAAGCGCTCAGTATCCCCGTGATGATGGGTGAAAGGCCGGTTGCTGATGTATGCTATTTGCATTCTACTCACTTCAATATGGCTTCTTGCACTCGATTGAAGGCTGTTCAGAATGACCCAATTTTTTTGGCAAATGTACCCAACGCTGCTCAGTCGGCCAACACAGAGGCTTTGGATATCAACGGGACGATTCAGGACTGCCCTTTCGATCCCGCACCAGGAGCATCTTGCTTCCAGGGCCGAGTTCCACCTTATTCAATCCACGCGATGACAATTTCGGATATTCAACGCACCGTAATGTTTGCCTCCAAACATAATTTGCATCTTGTAGTGAAGAATACAGGGTAAATTGCCAGATTGTTCACTGGGTGTCTGCATTTGACCAAATTTAATTGCTCACAGGCATGATTTTTTGGGTCGTTCTTTTGGTGTTGGAGCTGTAGAGCTGTGGACACACAAGATGAAGAATATGACGATCAGGTCTCAATTTATACCGTTGGGTGCACCTGCGGGGACAGCTAGACAAAATGGTGCGCATTTTGAAAATGCATAGAATGTTGAAGAAAAGATCTAATTCATAAATACAGCTGTTACGATCGGCGCAGGTGTCCAATGGCATGAATTATACGATTTTGTTGATAAGCACAACCGCAGTGTTGCTGGAGGCTTTAGTGCAGGCGGCACTGTGGGTGCTGGAGGTGGTTGGCTTTTGGGTGGCGGACACAGTGTTTTGTCCCCTTTCCTTGGGTTAGGTGAGAACAGAACATTCTTGAATCATGGCAGAGTGTCCATATAAGCAACACATTTATACAGGCGTGGATAACTTACTGGAAATTTCCCTGGTTCTCCCAAATAGCTCATATGTCACGGTCAACAGTTATCGAAATACCGAATTATTCTGGGCTTTACGAGGAGGTGGTGGATTCAGTTTTGGCATCGCAACAGAACTCACGTACAAGACTCACCCTAATGTTCCATACACGGTTGCATTCTACACTGCAACCGCTAACTCAACTGCAGCATATAAAGAACTCCTTAAAGTGTGGATGACTCACCACAATCCAATCGCTGATGCAGGCTGGTCAGGTGTATGGCCATTCTTCTCCGGTCAACTCTCATTGACTTTCTTTATGCAAGGTACTCTTGGCAATGTTATTGAATCAACTATCTTCAACTGTTTTCGATTTCAGGCTCTTCTCGGAGTGATACAATTACCAATCGCACCATGGAGCTGTTCTTCAAAAGTTCTAGAGAAAGTTCTGGTGTCAACGTTTCATTAGCAACTACTGTAACATATCGCTCCTTTCAAGCCTACGTGGAAGACAATCTCAACCCTGAGAGTCCTAACGGGGTCGGCTTCAATTTCACCTCGAGAACCCTGGGACGAACTCGATTAGCTTTGTCTTCCTGGCTTATACCTAAGCGTTTATCTGCACCATCAAATGCAGACGTTTTGTCAGACGTTTTTGCCAACATGACCGCCGGGTTTGGGTTGTACGTATTTCACTTTTATTGCAAATCAAGGAGAAGATATTAACATATTAATCTACGCAGCTTAGTCGCAGGTGGGAAAGTCGCTGAAGTTAATCTGAACGAAACCTCTATCACTCCTGCATGGCGAACTGCTCTTTCCGATATCAATGTTATTCCACCATGGGATGATACTGTATCCTTCCAGGAAAATTATCAGCGATCTTTTGATCAAATCCAACCATTGAGAACTCTTGCACCGATTCCAGAAGGCGGACAGTATTATAATGAGGTCAGTTAAAATGAAATGATTATCGTTGTCACAACTGATTTTTGGTAAACAGCCTGATACGCTGGAGGAAAACTGGCAACAAGCATTTTGGGGAGGGCATTATCCCCGTCTGCTTGACATAAAGAAGGAAGTTGATCCAAATGATTTGTTTATTGTACACAAGGGCGTAAACTCGGAGAGTTGGGATGACCAGATTATCTGTAAACATGTCCAATAGTCTAGGATTTTACATATCTTAATTAAGCTTCACATTTCTCAACTTTGAAGCGACGGTGCTAGTGAGGGGTGACTTAAATACACGGTGACCGCAGAACTGCAGCACCATGGAGACAAATATCGCAATAGATCGATCAGGGATTTGAGTATCATCACCGCATAACCTTCGATCAACAAATTGTGTAAACTTTATAATTTTGTTAATCCTTTAATATGACACAAATATAGTTTTCCGTCGTTATAACCTATGAAACATGTAGTGCAGCATCCGTATAAATTTAATAATAGGGGATGAATGCGATTCTGCTTCATAATTTCTTATTAATACAGGGTCTTGCATATCAAACTGCACAGCGGATTTATTTAAAAGCTGCTTGGTTATGTTATGCGATGACTTCACTTACTCGTTATCGCACTTGAATATCCGGGAACCCGTATCATCACCTTCGCCATTGCGCTGCTCCCCTGTAGTGCAGGAGCTGCTGATATATTCAATATGCATTCAAGTTGACAATCGACATCGTGCATCGCCTGATCTTGGCCCGAACGTGACAGAGGGCCGCATCAAAATACAAGCAAATAACTTTCAAAAAATTCCGCTGTGCAGTTTGATATGCAAGACCCTGTAAATTCCCTTCTGTCAATCCCCAGATTCCGAAGTACGACAGGGACCATGCGCTCGCTTCCTTTTTGTCTCCGGCACGGGCCGGCAACTAGGTCTCAAGGACTCCTTATGTATAAATAATTTAGTATAAATAGACTCTTTCATTTTTATACTAACACACCCTGTCGATCCGATTTGGATCTTGAGCGGGAGAAGGGTTAGGATGGCAGTTGTGTTGATGTTGATATGATTACTCGTCTTCTTCTAGGACGGTGGATGCCGAACTCAAATGCGCACATATATATGTTTGCGCCATGACTCTTCAGTTGATGTTCTTATTGGCGTGATGTTAACAGCGCCGAAGGAAAAGAAAGGCATATGTACGAAGCTCGATCTGATTATGCTGGGCCGGGATGACAGTGGGGATCAGCTAGCTGTCCCCGCTAGTAGAGAATATAAATGGCTAGCTCTACCTACAGTCATTCACCGGTCAATGATGCACCCAGATACGGATCACCCTCAGAAAAATTCAATATAGGGAATATAAGCATTATGAAATGGGAGAAGTACGCAGATACATCGTAGCATATGTAATGTCTACTTACAATATTAAATTTTAATTGTTGAACGACATATCGCGTGTTATCAGTGTAGCAAACGAAGATCAGAGCCAAGCCAATCTATGATGCAGAGTCACGCTGTCCTAATTTGGGTATTCTGCTTAGTCACTATAGCCGCCATCACTGCTTCCCATCACTGGTCGTCAGACACAAGTTGGCAGAGTTTACGCATTGACATGGGTTTCCTGTAGTGGTGTCCATTTTTTTGCTGTGGAAAAGGGCAACTGCGTGTGTCATAAGTTTTTCTTTCTGTTCTCGCTCTATTGTGCCTTGAGATCGTTTGATTTCGCATGGTTGACCATGGTTTTGTCGAGGACGCGAAAATTAGCCCCTGGATTCTAATTGACAGCTCACGAAAATGGCAATTGTGACAAAATGTGACCTCCCTTATCTGCTCATCCATTTTGAGCATGATTTCATCCTTTCAATTGTTTTTGGGCTGCTGAAGTGTCAGCTCGACTTAAAAGTGTCTGCATTCCAATACTTGTTCAATGATTTAAGACATTGTTTTTAAAAAATAGCCCTTCTGCAAGATTCGATACAAAGATCCCCAGATATATATTCAGTTTTATGGCACATGGCCACCCTTTTCCAGTTAACAAGAGATTGAACAATCCCAGAGCTTATATACTTTAGACAACTGTCAGAGCTATATATTCAAACACAATGCAAAAAGAATTTTAAGAATTGGTTGGAAATTGACCCTGGAAAAGTGTTTTGCATCATATACTAGTGTGCATCATTGACCAGTGAATGACTGTATTCATCAGAAGTCGTGGCCAATATCTCAGGGACTCTGGGGTACAGACATATCTCTTGATACCCTTGAACTGGCTATCCAGACATTATGCCTGATCAAGACCTCTTAACGCTCACCAGCATCACATTGGAAGCCAGCTTCTATGGTACATATATTTAAGAATACATTTTTCAAGGCAAAGATAACATAGTATGTTTCAGGGTTGTCTATGGGACTGTCCATAGCAATGCTCTACATGCTTTGGCAATGGAGGACTTGCAACACCACCAACATACCCATGATCTTTGCCGCAATAGCTATGCCACTGATAGCCACTACCTGCATTGTTCTCAATTTTACAGATACCTTTCCTGGATTTACTTCTGTTCCAGATAAGGAAGCTCGAGCTGCATATTTTCTGGATCCAGCTCTGAGGCCAATGTAAATAACAAGCATGGTTCTCTTCTATATTCAAGTATTGATAAGAGATGCAATTGTCATATGCATCCATTGAACTTATACCGATTCATAATAAGCTGAATTTTTTTATCACTTCCAGATATACCACTGTTACATTGTGCTAGGGAGTCACATCCTACTAATTATTCTTCCAACCATTTGTGCCCTGGCTAGCTCCAGTGAGCTTTCTTCTGTCATGTGTTGGCTTTCTGTTAACTAAAGGGCCATATATAGTGCTTGCATAGCAGACTGTATGGGTGGTTGCTAATCTCAAAAAGGTGATGATAAACTTGGTAATGGAATACAATATAAGCATAGTGATGCTCCTTCTCAGCTTCATGGCTAGCACAATTCCTACATGCAAGTGTCTTCATGCATTCAGTGTACATAATCTGAAATTCTATTCCAGTTCTAATTGCTTGGAAGATTTGGTTGAATGACCAGAAATTGTATAATAGTATGGACCACAATGGCAAGATATCTTAGAAGTGCAAGCAAGTTATCAAAATTGTCATGGAGAGTGGAGCAATCAACTGTGTCCACCTACTGGTCTTTGCAATTATGACAAAATTGGAGATCCCTGCAAACTCCATTTTGCAAAACATCATAAGTAGTTCAGAACTATTGGATACTTGGCATGATATTGAATATTGTCATTTATAGTCACTGATACTCATCAGCATTGTTTTTTCCCTGGTGATAGTGAGGGTATCATTGGCCACTGAAGTGCAGGCCACCACAGTGAATGGTGGAATTTTGAGTTTACACCCTATGCAGTTCCTTCCTGGAAAGAGGGCAAGGACTGGAGATGAAGAAGATACCAGAATTTTGAATGAAACCATTATAAACTCAGCTGCCATGAAAAGCAAGGGTCTTATTAGGGAATAGTGAAGTATCCAACATGCCAGAAATATTCATGATTAGGAAATTGCTGATATCTAAGTCTGTCCTGTCCAGCATGCTGGTAATATCCATGGTGAGGAAATTGCTTACATCTGAGTCTGTCCCATTTATGTACTCTGGTTTGTTTGCTTCTTATGGAAACTTGTTGAACCAAATCGAAGCAAGACGATGTACACTAGGTTTTGTCACAGTGATGATTTAAGTTTTTGAGGTGCGATGATACAAAAAAATAATTGGACCCAGTTACAGGGATAGAGATGCAATGTCTGAGGTCTGAGATATTGAGAAAATGAGAACCACTTGACTCAAGGACAAGTACTAGTGGTACACCACATGGCAACAATCCCTGACAGAGGTTGCACTATTTGGCACACAGACTGTAGCCAAATAATAATGTGGGGTCCATGAGAAAATGCTGCATGAATGCTGCAACAGGCATGAGCTGCTGTGGAATTGACATGTACAGTCATTCACTGGCCAGTGCCAGGTCACCACCCAGTGCCTTGTGATTGCACTCACAGTCCCAATTCTGCACTGTTTTGGCTCATTCTTTTTTTCAATTTATCCCTTTCATGTCAGCTATAAGTCTACATAATTTATAGGATATAAGAACTGTTATTGAACTTGTAAAAAATTGCACAATGTCTGAAAATTACCTAAATTCTAATGTTTTGAACAGTGCTTGAAAAATTTGAGAGCTGTTGTGAAATTTATCCATGAAGAAGCTTTTTTTGCACACTTGTTAGATAGATATGGTACTCCTATACATGTATATAGAGTCTATCTTTGTGAATCTGTTATTGTGGCTGGGATAGATTTGATCAAATACAGACAGCTCTCTTATTCTGCTGTCACATATCCTGTATGCAAGCTGATTCAACAGTGTCATGCTTAAACTGGATCCTGCACTCTATGCCATTATTCCAATGCCTGGAAGAGCAAAATCAGAGAGTTTGCATGTTGACAGGAGATGAATGAGAAGGAGAAACTGGGAAGTTGCAAAACAGAGAGTCAAGGCACAGAAGCATCAAATCCTGCCAAAACTAAAATAAGAGACTTTAATAGGGCCTATACCACATCCTCAGTTGGTAGATATCCTTGAAAGCACCAGTAACAATAATAACAATGAGTGAAACTGGAACAATGAGGCCGATAATGTTAGATTGTCAAGTGGGACCAGTTGCTGTAGCTGGTTCAGGGACATCTGGCACTGGGCAGTTTTAGCTAAAAATGGATTAGAATTGAGATACACCTAAACACCACCAATTTTCTCCTCACTCGTGCAACCTGATGACTCTGTAATTTTTGGGCAGATAATTGAGAAGATACTGTAAATGTATGTACAGCTTAATTGCAGAAATATTTGAAAATATATATATTCAGGACTCTGTTGAGTAAAAAAACCCAGCACTGGCTGGTGGATGACTGTAATGGCTCAAATAAGTCTGGTATCCTTCATCACTGTGCTAATTTTTGTGTACTTCCTTCACATATTGCTCCGAAACAATATTGACAAGTGAGATACACTTTCAGCCTTTTTACTTCTGTTTTAAACAAGTGATAGGTGGTTTTATTCCGACTTCCTACTCATATCTTTTATTTTCTTCCCTGAAGCATGAGGGAGATGTACAATATTAGAGATAAAATTATTCTTTAGCAAGATATCTAAGAGACCATTTATATGATATTATTTATTTATTTTCAGATCATTCAATATCTATACTGTTACATATTTTCCCAGAAATGCAAATCATCATGCTTAGATTATTAACACCAATGACAACAAGTACTTTAAAGATAATTATGACTCAGAAGAGCTTGCATCTTGCTCCTTATTACTCATTACAAACTCATGGGATGGTATGAATATTTCACCCATTAACTGACAAAAGTGCAGGCTGGGCGCTAACAATCCAACCTTATTTTAATTTCACATCACAGTTACTCATTGTTTGGATTGACTTTTAAATTGAATTTGCTAAATTACTGCTGTAATTGACCGATTGTCCCTTCACCAAACCAAACTCCTCATCTAAAGACAGTAATGTGCCTAAGCCTTATACAGTTAAGATGTGAATAACCACCGAATTTACGAGTTATTATGAGTTGTAATCACCCACACCTTAACTATAGTATGTATATTGGGCTGAGATACAAGAAGTATATTGCATTATCATTGGAATCTGTACTGTATCCATTGTACTTAAGTTCTTTCTATGATTTCACTGTGATCACTTCATTTGAGTCGTATTTGATCACTGATGTGCTGATGCGATTGACGTGCAGCTGCCGCGAACTTGATGTGTACCTGACGCACAACTGACACGGAGGTGACGCAATTCGGCGAAAAAATACATGCAGTCTTATATAAAATGATTAGAGCAAAATGCCTAGAAACGAAATGTTTACACTAGTAAAGTACCGTGTAGTAAAGTTTCAACATAATACCAGCTTGATATAGTGGAAATTCTTAGACTTACCAAGGTAAAATAGCATAATATGTCGATTTTTAACCCAAATTCTGTGTTATGAAATATTCTACTATGTATATAACTACTACATTCTTCTAACAATAAAAGAATATCGAAATAATAAAGTCCACCAACCGTGGGAACTTTGCGCGTCAGCCGCGTCAAGCGCGGCACAATCACGGCATTTTCACCATGCCCATAACGGAGCACTCCAATCAGCACAGCGAACGACGGCACGACGGCGTGTAGCGATCATCGTTCCCAGCGGCGGCCAGCATCGCTTTGACTTCTCATCACAAGATCCCACCGATCCAGCATGGATGGCATGATTGGCCATGCTCGACATGGTCAGGATAGCATCCGACAGATTAGTAAGTATTTCTCTCATACTTCTAACTCCACTGACAATCCGGCTGTTTACGTGGAAGAGTTCGATAATCCTATCGTAGCTCTCGATGAGGGTACAACTGTTGTGATCATAATATCTAGCTAATCTATGTAGTTTCTCGCCATCTGCTCCATCTTTGAGTTCTCTGTAGATAGCTGGTCATTTTTGGCGGGTATCGACTTACAGCCAATTCGAAGGCGCGTATCGAATTTTTAGTCCATATCGAGCATTGCTAACCCCAACTCACATGGTAACCTTCAAGCACTTCTGGCACCGGCATGGCGTGATTTACAGGCACGATCCTCAAAGCCTTCGAGGCCGCCATCGACGAGAAGATCAAAGACATTTACGCCGAAAGCACCGTGTACTCTAAGTACATCCTCAGCGACTACCTGGCTCCCACTAAAGTACCTGCTGCGTCGCTGTAATACCCTCTCCTGAAGGAAGCTGATGTTCTATTTGCCGCTAACGGACCGCGCTCCCGCACAGCATCCAGTTCATCCTCGACAGTAAGACCGGTATATTGGTGTGTTTCGTTCCCCTGTCTCTCAAATGCGACATCCAGGCTAGTGGTGCTTGGGGACAGGCTACTCATCCTCGTAGCGCACCATGGACATCGTCGGGATGACGTCGACCGGCGAGCCACTGGCACCGGGAAACCATTGTGGGCATCATCGTCGGTTTCGGTGGCCGACGATGAGTCTGCATGGGTAAGGCATGTTCCATTGGGCGATGTCGGGCAAAGTCCCCAGGTGCACGGTGCCCGCGGCGGGGCACTACGGGCTCCAGTTCAGCCATGCATTTGAAGAGCGTGTGCATTTGCGATTAAAGTCCGTGTGGAGGTGTGTCGTTCACATTGATTGGCCGGGATGAAGTGTTGGTATTGATCCGAAGTGCGGAGTGTATAGTGGCTTCTGCGCCATCTGGGTCTAACGCTAAATCCTCTCCGGCGCGCTCCTCCTCTTCCTGCAGGGGCTTGAGACGCTCAGTCAGGGGCATAGCTAGGACACACTCACGTTCGCCAAGTGCGCTTTCTGCCCTCTTCCCTTCCAGGTGATGTCCGGAGGCCTCCTTCCCCCTATCTCCTTCTGCAGATAGCGAGAAGCACACCTGTCCATCTAATGGGTGTCCTGCCCTCTCACAGCTCGCGCGCACAACAACAGTTCCTGCGCCGGATCGCGTTGGGCAGCCCGCGCTCAGGGCGTGAATGGCAACGCGAGGGGCGCGATCACGTTTGTGGACAGCCTTACACTTGTGAGCAATGATGACTAACGTCGATAAGTCTTCCCGTGCTCGTTTCTTTTTCTTCCCGTCTTTTCATACCAATCACCTCATCCTTGCTTATGGCCTTTTCGTCACATTAGCCACGTCAAGATGCTCTTCATCCACCCTACGATGACGACGCCTCAGTAGCTCTCTGAGAAGGAGCAGCGCGACTCGAGCGTCACGCCAACCTCATCCGCGTCTCTGATAGCATTGAGGATATCAAGGACATCATCCCCGGCTTCGAGGCGGCGCTCAAAACTCCAAATTTTGAGATCTATGATGGAGATTATTTTGTCGACACTACTCTTTGATTAGACCTGTGGAGTCGGCGGTAATTTACAGAATGATGATATGACGACCAAGTAAAGCTCTTTTTATGGGTTCATATCTCAATGTTGGACGGCTCCTACATCCAACATTGGATTGGCGATTTAGACATGTACACTGAGGAAGCGCCTGTCGACCGCTTCGTATACCGTATATGCGTCTGATCCCCTTCTACTGGAATGAACTATCGATCATTTTACCTTCCTTCGATCTGAGGTGAATCTCGTACTCAGAAGTCCCGGATTTGCTGGACGTTGCTGAATAGAAGCACTCTCCGTGATATATGAGCTACGGTATCATAACGGGAGGTACCAGTGACTTGCTGTGGGAGTCGAGCGTCCACTTCAGATCATATCGTGGGCAGTCTATTTCAGTAATGGGCTACCTTCTTGTGTGACTAGACAAGCACAAAAGTCTTCTAGATGAAATCTGGTAACAAAATTTAACAGGCGAACGATTGGATGTTGACACGTAATGATGATATAAAGCTTCTGACCCGATGAATGTGATCACCTCCTACCCACTCTCCGACATCCTCGCGCCTATTGGTAGTAATCGATAACCTTTATGCCGTCAACGTGTCGTCCCTCACAGACAAATCATTCTAAGCTCTGGCTCTAATTATTCTATGTACTTATCAATGATCAACAGGTTTTTGCCAAGAGTACAGTAATCTTACGATCACACCGCTACAGCTACCAAGAATAACTTCGTCAATCAAAGAAGTAGTCTTAAAATTTCTAGCACATTTCTATCAGAATTGTTGACCATTATCTGATAATGAATATCACTGTAGAATTGTACTCTAATATCCTTAACAACTGCAATACAACGTCATCTCAGATTCAAAGCTCCGTGAAGTTTTCGATAGAATGATGCCATATAGACCATACGTCGACAGGCGATAAGCGGGATTTATTTTTTGATTTCTCCCATCACCATGATAGGCCAGAATTCGAAAATGACCAGGGGTTCGGGATGTTATCATACGTTCAGTACGAGTTGAAATAAATCCTAAATCCACACGCTCAGCAATACATACTCGTGCCTAAAGAAGTATAAACGATGCCACATGGGAAACCATCTATATTTATTTTGGACACGAGTATGCCAACCGTATTTGTCTCCACGTTTTTTTTCCGTCTTCTAAACATACGGCTCAGTGATGATATCGGGAATTAGCAACAGATATCTTTTCAAATTCATTCAATTGATTTTCATAAGGATTTGGTCGTCTGCTAATTAATACAATAGATGTGTGAATTCAACTTCATATAGGCGTACCAATTTCTTGACATACAGGGTCGGAATCCACGACATTGCCTTCCAGACCTAGCAACGCCAAATAATCTCACGTGATTATTTGAAACTGACAATGGTCTCCCGTAGCCAGAATAAAAAGATACCATAGAAGACAGTCATTCTATCTATACTTCAACGAATTTGACAATCATCTGAAGCGCATGTAAATCAGGTTATATGGATCTAAGCAGAAACTCCGCAATAGTGAGCAAGGAACCAATGTGAGCGTGTATTCCTGTTGTACTTCTTTTTGGACTTCAGCTGATGCCAAACGAATTTGATAGATTGGATTTCGGTAAGGTGCAATATAGACACCATAAAGTATAATATTTAGAAAATATATATCCTGATCGGACTTAAAGGATAGCTTTTATATCATGAGCACCTGCGGAGATAAATTCCACGTAACATTCCTCCTTGTCGTCTGCTCCTCTGAAACAAACATGCCCTCTGTAGACACTCATAAGAAACCCAAAACTATGTATCTTCCAAGGACAATGGATAATTGGCCGTGGCCTAGAAGAATTAATCCACATTACTACGAAGTCAGCAGCCAGTCGAATGCGTGGTTTCACAAGTTCAAAGCTTTCTCCCCGAGATCGCAGTTAGCCTTTGATAAATGCGATTTCGGTAAGTTTCATCAATCCAATAAATTTTAACTCCACATATTGAAAAATTCACAGGCCGTCTTGCTTCTCTTGCATATCCAGATGCTTCTAAAGGTAAAAACAAGGTTTTTAAATTTTCAAATCTAACTAAATTTTAGAGCACCTTCGCACCGGATGTGACCTTATGAACCTTTTTTTCGTGGTGGACGAATATACAGATGTAGAATCTGTTGACGTAGTCCGCGAGATGGTGAACATTGTCATCGACGCTTTGAATAACCCATATAAGCCTCGTCCCAAAGGCGAGATTCTGCTCGGTCAAGTTGCAAAGGAGTAAGCGAGGACGATTATTACTCATTTCGCGTGAAAAGAACTGATGGGAGGGACAGATTTTGGGAACTAGCCCTCAAAACAGCATCGCCCCATTCAGCCAAACACTTTGTCGAAAGCTTTACGGATTATCTAAACTCCGTAGTCATTCAAGCTGCGGACCGCGATAATAAGTATAATCGAACAGTGCAAGAGTATTTGACTGTGCGAAGGCAAAATATTGGTGCTCGGCCGTCGTATGTCCCGGGAGAACTGCATCTTAATATTCCAGACGATGCATTTTATCATCCAGTTATTAAAGAACTAGAGTATCTCATAGCTGAGCTGATTATTATGGACAACGTGCGTTTCCACAAACAATACACCCTTATATGCTCAAATCACCTGCTAACCTATTCTGCAATTCCTAGGACCTCGCATCGTATAACAAGGAGCAGTCGACTAGCGATGATCGTCATAACATCCTCACCGTTGTCATGAACCAATTTAACACAACCCTCGAAGGTGCCTTATCATGGGTATCAGAATACCATGAAGACGTCGAAGCCAGATTTCTAGATGCATTGAAAAAAGTTCCCTCCTTCAGCGTGGAGGTCGACAAAGAACTTCGCGAATACATCATGCATTTGGCCAATTGGCCAAGGTGCAATGATTGCTGGAACTTTGAAAGCGGCAGGTACTTTGGAGAAAAGGGCTTACTATTCCAGAAGACGCGCCACGTAACATTGCTTCCTAAAGTTTACATAGACCCAAATGCTAAGAAAGACCAGGTAGTTGTGCCACTGGTGGAGCTGTGAACATCTGGTAAAGAACGGTGCCATTGGATAGCATAGAGATTAAATAGGTACAAATAGTCATATAAGCGATATTCTTCAACCTGCTACGTAACCATGGAGAGTGCACGTTCTACAACTGTGGATATATCGGCGGATCGCGGAGAAATTTTGCACTCGAAGGGTGCAGGCAAACTTTGACGTGATAGTTGATTAGAGGATGATTGGTAAGAAAAGGCAGATATGCTTACACTACCACTCCAGTATCAACGACGTCTGACCTGGAAGGCGTGATATAAATACCATTACTATCGAGTGGTTTGTCGAAGTTAAATGCCCATAACAGGGTGGCCATTTGAATGAATAGAACTTGCTCCGCAAAATTCAATCCGGCGCAAATACTAATTGAATACACAGAATCAGCACCGATCCAGTGTTTAGAACGTAAAGGTTATACCGTCGTCCAAAACCAAACGTTACGTGACCCCTACCGTGGGTATCCGGAGGGACGAAATCTTCTTGACCTGTTTCGTCTAGAAAACGATCAGGGCGGAATTCATCGAAATCAGGGAAAATATGAGGATCCCTATGTAATTAATAGTAAATGAAGAGGAGCCTCAAGAAGCTCATATGGGACGAGCGTCCGTACCTGTTCATTCCCCTGCATATAATGTGGACCCATAATTCCGGATTATCCATATTTCGCTGATTTAAGCCACTTACCACACATTCGGGATGAGAATCGTTCCTGGAACGGAATGTTTGCAAGTACAGAATTGGAGAATGGCTAACGTGGCATACCTTTTGGAATTAAATAACCTCGATAAATATCGTCCTAGAGGTATTTGGTTAAGATGGAATACACCCGCGTGATAATCCTTCGATACCTGAGTCACGCGCCTTGGAACGGCTTATATACTCTAAATAACAACCTTCAATGAATGGGCATACAAATCTTACCAAGAGGTCCAACAGGTCTCCAGCGAAGAGTTTCCTTCACCAGTGCTCTAATATATGGCAAATTGGCCCTATCATCGAACGAGGGGAGGCGATCACAGCCGACGATCTTATCCAGTTGGTCTTGAGCTTTACGCATTACCTCTGGATACAATGTCATAGCCAGTACAAAATTCATTAGTGTACCGAATGTCTTGATAAAAATTTTAGAGCTTGCGCAAATGGGATGAAAAGGAACACACTGTTTCGGCACCTGCTGAACTATTCAAGGATAAAATGGTAGTACGAGAACTTAACCAAGCAATAACTCACAAGATTATACCAGCAAGCCACGCACTTTCCTTCTTGGAAAGTCCATGACTATTAGGAACTTTTAAGAGACTATGGGCGAAGCATGGCTGGAAGTAACAGTTAATTTGCGACACTAGAGAAACCAAGATAACCTAATGAATAGCTTCCCACATACTTGTGAATTATCAAGCTTCACATCTTCTAAAAATTTCGTAAACATATCTGTTTCGAAGAGATGCCACTGAGTGGCTTGCCTCTTCCACTTGGAAATACAAGCAGGAAGGAAGTCCAGAATTGGTAGGATTTCAACGAAGAAAGCCCCAGGGATGACTGCAGTCGCGATATGAGCAGTGTGTGCATGGATACGCTGTACAATGCTCATGTCTTTCTGAGATACCCGCTGCCATCCGTATGTCGCAATGAGAATATTGGAGGCGGTAGACCTGATCTCCAAGAAATTTCGAAATTAGAAATAGGATCTTTGTCGCAGATTCCAATGAAATATACACACAATTTTAAATAATTTATCCAGCCTCTGGAATCATTGACAATATCGAGGATGTTTAAAGCCGCTTCTTTGAATTGGACAGCTTGGTACTTCTCACAACCTCTGGGGTTAAATTCTTCATGGCATACTCTCCTCATTTTCCGCCAGCTTTTCCCGTATTTCTAGGTTTTAGATATTTCGAAATGTAGAATACGTTAACTCACAGCTCTCCATATCGCATGAAAACCATAAATATACCACCGGTCAAGTATTCTCCGGCGACGATGAACCGAGGCCTATCACTATAAATATTTGAGCGGCGATCTACAGAAACTTTAGCTTCAAAATTTACATAAGAAACGAGATTATCCACCGAGCAAGTCCGCGGCGGTCTTGTGATCATTCAAAACTATCACTGGTTGTCCAGCCAAATTGAGGGAAAATATAGGGCCTTGATGGTGCTGTTACCTTGGATGATGATTAAAAATTTGCATTTTGCGTACCATAGACATCTCTCCATTTACTGAACTGAAGCCAAGGCTTCCTCGCCGGTATTTGCAGGGCATTTCCAAGAATAGGGATTCCAGGCGGACCGGGAGGCATTTTGCTCCACTTTCTGCGTTCTTCTATGATCAGCTTGATGGCGATAACGATAACTATGAAAAAGGAGGTAAACACTGCGGGCCATGCTATCTTGTGAGCAACTATCATGGCGAAAATATTGAACGAGCAGTGAGATGGTTCGGTGTTTTCAATGTATTCCTTGCATCTAGTTGATAAAGCTGACAGTTCGACACTCGGGTCTGATATCCGTCAGGTCCTAGAACTGCGTGGAAGGAATTCGCAGACTATAGCAAGATGGAATTTCATGGGAAGAAGGATATATGAATAGATCCTCAGAAGCTGAAGACTGCCTCACGAGTCGGGAATCTTGGGATCTGACCCCTACTGAATCCGAAGTCAGGAGTGATTGTCCTGTTTAATAGTTTGTGCGTGGTTGGGCCGATTTGTTTGCATATCTGACTCAGGAACTTGATATATCTGAGCTTCCCGTCGCAGCGCGGCCGATGTACGTTATTGCTTTCCATTGCTGTGCTGCGACCGCCGTCCAGGATGGATCAAATTTATTACTACCGCGATGGCCGGATTTGGCAAGAGTGTTCTAATAGCATGCGCACTTTTGGGCGGATAAGAAAATCAGAAATCATTGACGGCTTCACACGGAGCAGATCCACCCGAGATGACATTCGGAAGACAGCGATTGGAATATGTCCGTTATGTCCGTATTTAAAGTACATTCCTTTTATCCATGAGTTCAACTAGAATGCAGTTTGAGTTAGCATTCATTTCGGAGATGTTACTGTCATTTCTTGCGATTCTAGTTGCTGTGCACTCACTGATCTACTACGTTTTCAAGAAAAACAAACGACATCCGCCCGGGCCTAAACCCATTCCTATTATAGGGAATATTTTCGATGTACCTCGCAATGCATCCTGGAAAGTCTTCCAAAAATGGGGGGAAAAGTATGGTGCGTCTGATGCTGTAGTGCCTTTGATTTTGCCTTCGACCATATCCTGCAGGAGGTATGATCTACTTCCATACGTTCGGAAGGCCCGTCATAGTGGTGAATTCCTTAACTATTGCACATGACTTGCTGGACAAAAGAAGCGCCAAATACTCGTATCGACCGCAGTTTGCTATGGCAAATGAAGTGTGAGTCTCTCAGCTTTTTTTTGACACATACTCATTGAGTTCGATTCCAGGATTGGATGGGTATGAGTACAGACAAAATCACAATTCTATGATAATCATTTAGAATTTTAGAATTTTGCACTCACGAGCATGGACTATGGAGAGAAGTACAAACGGCAGCGTCGATACATGCAAAACTACTTTCAAAAAGGTCTTCTTTCAAGACATTACCCATTGCTGCTCAAGGAGAGCCACAAACTTCTTAATGATCTACTAGATGAGCCGGAGAGTTACAGAAGACATATTCAAAGGTGGGTCTGTAGACCGATTTAGTAATCAATATACTAACACACCATGCAGAATGTCTGGAGGAATTACCATGATGCTTACTTACGGGCATGAAGTAAGGTCTAATGATGACATCTTCATCGGACTGGCCGAGAAGGGGGTTGCAACAATTCAGAAAGCCGGCGTTATAGGAGCGCATATTGTCGATCTAATCCCATGGCGTACGTTGTCAACAAGTTATAGGTTGTCTGCACTAACATTATATGTCCAGTTCGATTCCTTCCGCATTGGTTCTTCATACCTCCGCAAACTAAAGAGGACCTTAAGCGATTTGTTTATACACCTTTCGAACAGGTAAAATCTCAGATGGTAGGAGCATCCAGATATACTTATTGCAACTCACAATCGTGACTTTGAGCTCTTCAGATTGACGGAACAGCCGTTCCATGCTACACCACGGAACTGCTGGAAGAAACGCGTGGAAATGACGACCAAGGTGTTGCTGGCACCGCTGCCTTGATTTATTCCGGTACGCTAGGTGACATAGACCCAGCACGACTAATCTGATTACACTTATGCCCTACGGAAGGAGGTCTTGATACAGTACGTCTTTTTTTTGCTTCCTTGAAGTTGAGAATAATTTTCGTTCATTAAATGATTGTTCAGACAATGTCATTGCTACTGACGGTTTTCACGCAGCTTGTCGCTAATCCTGTTGTTCAAGCACGGGCACAAGCAGAAATGGACTTAATTGTGGGCAGAGATCGCTTGCCAAACTTCTCGGACAGAGACCGTTTGCCGTACCTGCACTGCGTGATTAGTGAGGCGATCAGGTAAGATTCGCATGTGTATCGTTATATTCAACGCAAGGTATCAATTCAATATTTCAGATACGCCGCTTCAACCCCGGTTGGTGTGTATTTTCTTACCTATGCATGACGTATTGGCCACTAAGAAGGATATTAGGGGTTCCTCATCGATTAGGGGATGATGATGAGTACAATGGTTATCATCTCCCAGCAGGAAGCATGATACTGGTGAACCAATGGTGAAGTGCATTATCTCTATTTCTAAGCACAACTGGATCTAATCCACACTATGATTTCTCTTTTCAGGGCTATACTTCATGATCCCGAAATCTATTCGGACCCTGAAAGTTTCAATCCGGATCGATTTCTCGTAGGAGAGGGACGAACCCCGGAAGCTGATCCCAGGTCCGCCGCGTTTGGTTTTGGACGACGGCATGTGCAGTTTCTTGTACAATATAAGCATGATTCTAACTATTATTATTATTTAAAATATTTCTTCGTAGCATATGCCCTGGTCGGGACCTCGCTGAGGCAGTTGCATGGGCTTTTGCCACATCTTTGTTTTATGCATTCAAAGTCATAACAGAACGTGATGGTGACGAAAACGATGTTCCGATAGATACATCCTATAAAGAAGGTAGTGTAAGGTAGGTTAAAAATTATCTCCATTCCACCTGTTCGTTCAATCTCCTTCGCATTTTGTAGGCACCCGAAACCTTTCAAGTGCACTATAACGCCTCGACGAGCCAATTCTGCTTTTCTCATCCGATCTGCCGTTCAATCCTCCTAAAGCTTTTTTTGCGGTTATTTAATAGCCAAATAATACTCTACGTTGAGTATGTATGTTGTGACCGCCAGTCAGCTATCAATGAATGTGTTTTATATTAATTGAGAGAAAACAAATCGTTTCAACACAAAAAAATCCAGGTTGGAAACTTTCCATAATGTCGGAGAGATAAGGGATATTCACCTCAAATATCCTAAGATTACTCCATATTGCATTCATGTCTGATTCGAGTTATTAGAGGGGTGTCAGATAAATACCCTCTAATTTGGGGTAATTTGATGAAGATTACTATATACTTATTACTTCGTCTACCGTCATGAACAGATTACTTCCGTTGATATGCCATATGTTACTCTCGATTTTCACGCATAATAACAATTAAAATCGAAAACTTTTTTCGCTGTTAATATAATGGAAAAATTGTGGAAAAGAGTAATAGTTCTACATAAAGCCACTGAGATAGATATAGTTAAATATGTTTCAGCCACGCTTTCGGATTGCTTGACATTACCAGAGTTCCTAATGATAGATCACAGGGAGAATTGTGGGCGGACATCGTATAAGACGGTGCGCCATAATGATATGAGATGAATCGGGATTCTTCATGACCTCCATCACGTTGAACGTCGACATGATGGCGATAAGTATGGCTGTAAGCATTTCCTTTAAATCTGATGATTCGCTTAGTGCCTTCCTTCCAATCATAGAACGAGCCGTAAATCTGTCATCAAATGACGAAAGAAATGAATAATGAAAGCTTAGAATGACAAGTATGCACCGCCGTACCAGCAAGCGCCACCACGGCAATTGGGAGCTCACGCTCATCAGAGCATCCGCAGCACTAGAACTGCAATGATCCATGAAAATATATCCTTTGAACAGCGATTAGCGAATAGTGAGTTCTTGATGGTGTTGATGACCGTGGTGTTCAGGTATGGCCCATTGATGTTCGAAATCCATTTCTATAGAAGAACAGGTCATGTGTGGAGCAGAAGAAAGACGATCACGGTCTGTCGTCGCTTCCCCCATGAACCTAGAAAGACATAAGCATGCTTGACAAAAAGGGAAGTAACATGATCTTGGCATTCTTCGCTGGCACCTAGCTTGTATGCTGCTGCCTCATTATTCGAAAACTCCTTCATTTGGTTCTGGAACTTGATAGATGATCAAAAGGGAAATGACATAAATTCACCAGTTCTCCCAAGTTCTTTGCATACAATGGGCCAGCCTTCGCACGTCACTTGATATAATTAGCACATGGGTAGTTCTTCATCTCATCTAGACATTAGTCCTCGATGAGCTTTTTTTTTTTGAACCGTTTTTACGCCTTTGTCTCGATGAATTTATCACAATGCTGGGGTCATGCCTAAAGTAAAATAGAGTTCTCAGCGACAATGTAGCAGGAGAATGATGCTAAATTAAATACCTAAAGTAAAATAGAGTTCTATATACTGGTAAGTAAAGTGGAAACCAATAACAAAGTGGGTGCACATACCTCAGCGACGACGTAGCAGGAGAACGACGCCGAGGTGTTATGTGTCACAATAGGTAGCTAATAGTCCAAAATTGTAACTGAGTTTGAATTATGTAAGGAGCAGATAAGTCTGTATATACATACAAGCCTTAGACCCGTGCCTCCAGCCCGCGCGAAAGTCGCTCCGCTCCTAACACTTCGCGGGCTTACGGCACGAGTCACGGCTTGCCGGGGGCAAGCCCCCTGGACCCCCTGGTTCGCAATGCTTAATCCCAGTTCTGCAGTGCAATGCTTAATCTGTGTTCTGCAGTGCAATGCTTAATCTGTGTTCTGCAGTGCAATGCTTAATCTGTGTTCTGAGATCCTCTTGCTGTATCTTAGCCCTGGTAGTTTTGCTATCTCCCAGTGTATGATATATTCCCTACATTATTAGTCTTTGTGTTTCAAAATAAATATTTATATATCA